>BBSZ01014398.1:8187-19436 GCA_000981365.1 Subanguina moxae
CTTCACGTTGTTTTTATGGTCATTTACCAAATTTAAACGCTTTTTAAAACCTGAACAAAAACTGAAAACCATGATTTAGCCATGTACGGCCATGGTGAATTCCTATACAGCATAGTTCTCGTTACTTTTTTAAACTATAACTTTGTATCAAATAGAATCTTTACAACTTTCATTTATCAACTTTCATTCAATTTCATTTATGCACTAACCACAACTGTGACGGATGGTCTATGCGTCAATCGAAACAAACGTCCACTGGATTCAGATTTTTTACTTGCTTTCAGGATGAAATTGAAAATCTTTTAGGGTTTAAAAACTTTTCTTCACAATGATTTCAAGTGTTTTCTTAATTTAGTTCCGAGTACCTACGGAATGGCATGCTTACAGTAATATTTTGCTGCAGCTTATCGCAGATCAATTAGTGAATGTCAAACAACCCTACGTGAAACGCAAAATATTCTTCGACCATACAAGCTAACTCAGGCAACCCGTAGAAAATTAAAACCCAAAAAGACCAAGAAAGAAGACAAGGATCTTATTGAGATGATCAAGAGCAAACTAACGATACGGACAAGCAAACAAAGCAAAAATTTACAGCGAATGTGTTATAGACAGAACACTCTCGATCGCAAAGCCCTTTGAATTTGATGAGTTTGTTTCCATATGGTTTCTCCTGCCAAACTTGATCTGACCATTTAAAGAAGTAATAACCACGAGTGCAGTTGAACGTTAACTAAATTAAACGTGCTATCAATGATCCGATGATTTCTCCCTTTCTTCTTATTCAGCCGGGCTCGACTTTGTCAGGCAGAAGAGCGAGAAACATATCCTAAAACGAAATAAAGTTAAGGAAGTATCGCAACAATTCAATTGCTTGTATCCTGCAATAACTGCGAGACCTGAATCTGATTGCTCTTGATGAATTGACGAATTTCAAAAAGAGATTGAGGCGTATCTTAAACTAGCAGTAGAGGAAACTCTTGATGAACGTACTCGGTTTCTTTATGTTCGCTACATTTAATTTTTTCCTTTATCCGTAAGTAGCCTAAAATAAGTAAAACGTCAAGCAAAAATAGTGAAAGATTATAAAAACGACAAGAATAAAAGATAAACGAAAAAAAAAGCAAAAAACACGTCAATCATCAGTGCAATATAAGCTCATCATAATTCCTAAGCCACCCATTGTTTAGATGAACAAAGAAGTCAAAGGATTCAAATTTAATATGGTTAGTACCTTTGAATCCGGATTCAAATTAGTTGAAAAAATTTCAGATAATTTGAATCCGGATTCAAATCTAAGTCAATTAATTGCTTGAATCCAAATACGGGAAAATATTTTTCGACGGATTCAAATCTTTTGACTCAATTTTTTTTCGAGCGGATTGAATCCAATCAAAATTTTCTTCGCCAAATTAGTTCGGATTCAGAGATTCAAATTGCCAACACTGGTTGAAACAGTAGTATAAAAGTTATGTAGTTACAGTCGACGCCTGATCTGGTGTACATCCTGATAAGTGCACATCTACTGTCACTCCCTTGGATATACATATACACCAGGAGTGTAAGAGACAGTCCTTGTGATTTCCAATGATTGATATATCAAGCATTATTTTACGTCCAGTGTCCGGTCCAATAAATTGAAAAATGTCCGGTCTGACTTTTTGATTTCCGTCACAACCGTGGTGCACACTATATCAGACGTTGACTATATGTAATGGTATTCACAGGGTGGAACGAAATTAAAATGATAATCCAAAAATTGTTTTATTTCTCAGTTATTTTTCGAGACTTTAGAAATGCGTGAAGACAAGTAAGTGAAAAGCGCATCCAGAAGTATTCCAACAAGATATGAATTTGTTATGTTTGGTTGGCCGTGCTGACTATGGTGATTTAGCAAAGTCTTTAACTGTCAATGTGCTTTTTGGAAACTCTTACCTTGCGCTATAAATGATTATAATATAATAGGGAGACAATGTACGTAAAATAAATTGGCAACATTGCTATAATTTGCTGTCCATTTTAATTTTCTTCCACCCTGCGTCTCATCTCATCTCTGTATAAGTTTGACTGTATAGGTCTGCTACGATAATGCTAATTTTTTGGCATTAATAATGCTAAGATAATGAAACTTCATCTACTATTTATCATATTTCAAAGTTCAGATAGCTAAAGATTTGAGCGTCTCATCTTCAATGATCAACAATTTGGCAGAAACCCCCAAATCTTTTACTGCACTACCTCCAATTGAGCCTGCATTGCCTTCAGAGGAAGCACTTATAACATATTCGGCTGCACCAAACACGTCCTGGTTCAAACGATTTTCAGCGGTGCTCATCGCCAAATTTAGAGCTGCGAAACAGCTAATCATGTATATCAATTTCAGTATCTTTTATCACAATGTTTTCTTCAAAAACTTCCCATGTTTGAGCAAAAGATGAAAACCTCCTTTCTAACCCTTGAAAAACCTGGATACGTACATGATCTCATCGCGCCATGATTTCGTCGCCGCCGGTTTGGAGGTTGTCCATAAACAGTTGAATATGTTTTTCAAAATTTACCCGCAACGAAATCATGGCGCGACGAAGTCATGGGATGGACTGAGAAATCCGAGTATTGGTATTTCAGAAATTTGCCCACCGAATGCATTGA
Source organism: Subanguina moxae (assembly GCA_000981365.1). Lineage (NCBI taxonomy): Eukaryota > Metazoa > Nematoda > Chromadorea > Rhabditida > Anguinidae > Subanguina > Subanguina moxae. Next base: position 10,837 of record BBSZ01014398.1, read on the forward strand.
TCCGACCAAATCTTTCTACTACTACTGGACATTTTTCGTATATCTTGGCTTTCTGTACAACTCATTTATGTGTGTTATATTTGTGTTTGATGACACTCAAGGAGACTTCTTTCATGTCTGGTTGACTCTAAACTTCATTTTCGACATTATTTTTGTGTTAGACATACTTGTGAATGCAAAATTAAGTTGGTTTGATAGAAATATGTTTCGCCCTTTATATCCAACTAATACATATTTTGTAGCAATGATGGAAGACGGACTAACCATTAGAAATTGGAGGCGGCTGGCAAAAAAATATTTTAAGAGGTAGCTGTTTTTGCACCTATTAGTCAGACTGATAATTGGCTTTTAATATATCGGGCCGTTTCATAAGTCTTGTGTCGATTTCCAACTACTCTTTGAATATTTAGAAAGCAATGCTAGAAAAATAACAAAATTCTTTTATTTCTAACTAAAACTGATAGAAAAAACGATTATTACAATCACGACAGTCCCTGCTAGTCCTATAGATCATATGCGGAGTAGCAGGGTAGTAAGAGAAAATGCTAATGATAGCTTTTTGCTCCAAGATTACAGCACCTCCCCTAACCAAGCAAAGGACATTTATGCAAACAAACAAAGGTGATCGAAGGGTCCATCAATCTCCACTTCTGAACTACACATTGAACAGTTAATAATTTGAATACATAAATTCAACGGAATAATAGGGGTACACTTTTCGTAAAACCCTCTTCAGACTCCCGCGTAACATGACTCACGAGTCAAAATTACACTAGAGTTTCGCTTATTTTCGATATTTGTCTGGAAAGTAAATTTTGAGATCAAAAACAAATTTGTAATCAATAAATAATTACCTGCTTTTGCCTTTTTTGCAGTGTCTGACTTGAGTTTTCGCATTTGCTTCTCCGCTTTTGCTTTATTTTTTGGATTGGTGCTTTGTCCCACCGCTGAGTAGCTGCCGATTGATGCTTCACAGAGGGAGAGAAAACGCGTGCGTTTGCTCTTTTGGCTTCGCACTGCCTCTTCTTGTCGATACCATCGATACCATTTGAGACTCTAAAAATACTTGAATTTTCTTTTGTATCGAAAAGTATGAAATTTGGTCATAGACCAGAGAGAGAAAGTTCCTGCAATTATTCATAGGCACCAAGGCAAACCAACAATTTTTTTCTTCTTTCAAATCACAAATAAACCGCTAGTTCCACCCCTCCATGGAAAACCAGTATTTTTTTCATAATTTTTTTTTTGTCTACTAACCCGAAAATTTTGGGTTAGAAAGTGAGGGTCAGAATAGACGAAAGGCTGATCTTCACGCCAAATGGCCGAAAATGACACATTATTCATACCAATTTTTTTAAGTATAAAATGTCGGGTGGGCACTACAAAAAAAGCAAGGGGTGAACGTAAAATTATGATACACATTGTAGGACTACAAGTAAAGTGGGTGCTCTTCCAGTTATTCTGCCTTAAAATTCTGCTTTCATTGATAAAGAAATGTCTGCTCAAAGCTTCAGAAAAAGCATGAAAAAATCAGCAAAATTTGGAAAAAAGCATGGCCAACTGTTCTATGTCCGGTCAGATGGGTTGGCTCAGGACTTATGAAAATGTCGAATAAAACCCTACCAGACATTTCAATACAAATGATTTCAGTCATAATTTTGCCTTTGATTTATTGGCCATTTTACCTACAGATCTTGTTCTGTTGGTTGACCACAACTGTTCCATCATGCGGATAAATCGACTGCTAAAATTTAAGTTGCCTTTAAAACCAATTAAAATCTAATCAATTGCTGTTTAGGCTATAGGGTGTGGGACTTTGTGGAAAAGACTAATATGAGAACCAGTTATCCTAATGGTCGTAATGTATATTTTTGTTTTTCTTTCTCTCTAACAATTAAAATTCAGGGTTTCGCATCTTTCACATAGCCATAGTCTGTATAGTTCTCTTTCATTGGAATGCAGCTCTCTATTTTAAAATTAGTTTGATACACGGCATTTTATGTAAGCTTATTATTTATAAACTAAAATTTAGGCGGGTGGCTTTTGTAGGCGTAAAAAAAATTCTGATTCTTTTCTATGTCTTTTTTCACATTGAATAGCCCTCTCTTTTGTTCTAATTTTTAACCCGTGGTTAATTTCTATACTAAGAATTTTACTCGCTGAAGCAGCACAAAATATAAAATGAATGCTCTTTTGTATGCTTTTCGTATAAAACTACAGCTGAAGTTAAAGGTGAAGTGCTTCTTGAGTTATTTTTACGTATCTACGTTGGTATGTCAGAATTGTGACTCGCACCAGGGTTTTTGGCCACTTTGAGCACCAAAAACCCGATGCCCATGATTTGTCAAGTTCTATCAGATCCAATTTACTAATTCTCTGACAGGTACAACTGTTGACAGATCTGCTGATAGATAGATATAGCCATTTTCAGACATGTATGGCCATTTTTCTGTTTATTTTCCTGTTTCTGTCTTTGCAAATGCTGAACAAAAACACCCATGCCATATCTTTGACTTTATATAGTTGTTTATTTATTTATTCTTCAGCCACCAATTTCACAGCCTGGGAGTTTAACTATGTGAAAATAGCCGATCCTTTGTTCGCTACTTGTGACATTCTGTTAACAGATCCGGACCAGAGCTGCGGCTTCAATGAAACAAACCGGGATGTCAATGGCCGAGAAAACTATATTCCGGAAATGATGAAGTACTGGAAAAATGAGTGAGTTCTACTTTCATAAATTTCTGCAATAAAAAGCCACTTTGATAAATTATTTGTTTTTTTTCGAGAATCAAAAAAGAATTGAAAACTCTAAAATTTTCAACCATCAAGTCCAACACCTCGAAATTAGAGCCTTGAGTAACTTATCTATTTGGAGTTAAAGTAGATAGTCTTCTATTGTTAATATTTTAGAACAGAACTTGGAGAAAACCGTATTCGAGTGATCGAATTCTCTAACTTTACCAAACAATACAGTCTGAGTATCTATTGGTCTTCACTTACCTTGACAACTAGTGGACAACAGGTTTACGAAATTTAATTTACTGCATTTACTGCAATAAAAGCCCCGAGGTATTTATTTTTTGAGCAGCCTTTTAACGTAATTGTTTATCAGAGAGGCTTACAACTGGGTTTATTCTTCACATGGTTAGCCTAAACTTTATCTAATTTACACATCATCCCGTTGGTTCAGCTATTCTCCAAATGGTTTGGGCATTTAATTAAAGGGGCAAGGGATTAGGAAATCTTTCTTTATTTTTCTTTCATCTTGCGGGGAGGGGGTGTTAGTTTCTATCATTGAATGGACGGACATGCCTTTCTATTTTTGGCTGCCAAGACAAGGCGAGCGATGAATAGTAATGGCGATTCTTGAGCTTTTCGGTTGAGTTCGAGTTGTTGAAGAGAGAAATGGACGATTGGCTCACGATAGAGTTAAGTTACGCGCACTTTTGCGCAATAAAGTTGATGATATTTTTATATATTCAGCTCACTCCTAAATATGCAAAAAACAGAAAAGCCGAAAGCAATGAGGTCCAAGTAGAAGATTGCACCAAAAATTTCTGTACGATTTTCTTGGGACTTTTCCGTTGTGCATACTTTGCTTCGTATTTTGGATACTGCTTTATAATCAGCGTTTTCAGAATAAATATTATTTATTCTTTGTGTTTATGTTATGTTCTGAAAAATTATTGTACCCAAACTCCAAAGCTGATTTCAAAACTGGAATTTGTATACATGCCAATCCGGCTGCAAAACCTATTAAAAGGGTCTTGAAAACCAAAAATTTTTGAAGCAGCAGGGATAACTTGTATTTCTCCTTGCACCCGCTTTGGGTGCTCGCTGGATGATTATTTTTCCACTTACAAGTCATCAAAGTAGAAATGGGAGTATAAAGGATATAGCCGAAAAAAAAACTGCTTTTTATAGCAATTTAATGTTTGAATGTTTTAGCCCTACCCCACTGAATCATTGCACAACTTCCTCGAGGTGTTTGACTCTATTGTGGGTGTGTTGGTGTTTGCCGTAATTGTTGGGTTAGTTTTTATATTATCAAAAAATTAATTGAAATGTGGGTCGATATATAGGGGGGGGAGGGCTAATAATAATAAGCCAGAGCCCGTAGTATTCAGTAATACAGGAGTGTTGGCAATGTGGTCACTACAATGAATAGAGGCAGAGCTGAGATACAACAGCTAATGGATGGCATCAAGTTTTATATGAACTACAGGTCGACATTACTCCTTTTCTTTTGACCAACATTTTAAAATACTCAGACATGTGTCCACGGATATCCAGCGACGAGTGATGGACTTTGTGGGCTATATTCAACAACACGCTATGATCAGCGATGAAAATGTGGGCCAATTTTTGTTGTTGCTATAAATAATAAAAATAGGCTCCAAACACTGTTCCTAGGGTTTTGTTTTCCCTGTAAATTCAAAAATATATATTTTTAGCAATATTTTGGTATATATTCGGTGATATATCGAATTGAAGTTCCTTTCTCTAACACCCTAGGATTTAATACAGCAAACCTCGATAATTTGACACACCAAGCCTTGAAAGGTGCGTCTTACCTCAAGTTATCTATATTCTAATAACTACACAGAGTGATAACGGCCCTATGCCCATTCTATGTACTTGTATATCAATGTCCGATACCAAGTCTTTTTTTACCGAAAAAGGGTATATCTTCTGATAAAAATTCATATGAGGTTAAATGGCTGCTTCACAGCCAAAGATATCAAACAGCCTCCTTGGTGATCAATTGTAGAGCAATTTGCCTGTAGAGGAATTTACCGGAGAAGAGTTTACATTAGAGGAATTCACCATTATTTAATGATTTATTTAGTTAATAATGGACAGTATCCCGCCTCGCCTGCAGGGTGAATTGGCGGTGAGTAAAAGTTTTCCAAATCTATCAAGCACAATTTTTTGCAGGTTCATTTGCACATGGGTAATCTCAGAAAGGTAGAATTGTTGGCGGAATGTGAGGCAAGTCTGCTATACGAATTAGTTTTGCGTCTTCAAATGCACATGTTTGCTCCTAATGATTTTCTGTGCAGGAGTGGAGATGTGGCCAAGGTATTGGTTGTTGAATATCAGTCCGTCTATTAATACCTCAGGATTAGATTTAGTGTTGTCGAAGTGCGATTCATCAATTTGGGACAGTTTTTAAATTTTAGATCTAATGATGTGGTGTTTCTTTCCTTAGTAATATCTTTTCTAAAATTAGATAATAGTTGCTATGCAGTGATGGGTCAATCATCAAATTGAGCTCAGAAAATTTTTAGAATAGAGATGCTTGGTTTCGACGTGTGGTCGATGAGTTTCGACTTTTCACGTAATTTTAATTCTAATTTTTTGAAAAGATATTACTAGGAAAAGAAATACCATTTAGTTTAAAAAGTGTCCAAAATCGATGAATCGCACTTCGACAACCATAGTAGATATCTAGTCTGAATTTGCCAATTTATTATTTCCGTTTTTTAATACAGTAAAACCTCGATATAAAAAACCCCTGGGCACGATTTGGTTGGTTTTGACTAAAACATAAGGTACTAGACCCCCGATATAACGAACCCTCGATATAACAAACATTTTTTCAAATATTTACGAGGAAGAGCACCCTCGATTAGAAGTCACTCTTATATTCTTCACGACTAAACATCATCTCTGCCTGATGCTGAATAACGCGCTTGGGCGCACAAACTTTTTTGCCCGTCATTCTCAGCCAGTTCACTATCGAGATCTTTAAAGTTCAAAAAACAGTCTTCTTTTCATTCTCTTCTTTATATTGCCAGCAGATGAAAATTTTGTAAAATACTTGAATAAGCATTGAAATACCACCATATAATGATGATTTTGTTTTCTGCTGAGGTATTCATTTTGAGCAAGTGATGTTTCTTTTTTCCTTGATACATTCTCTAATTCTTCTTCAATTAGCGCGAGATTCTTCACTTGCAGAATAAAGAGCAAATTCTTTCGCGTATTTGATCGCGTGGAACTTTTATACCGTGGAGGAAATAAAAAATATCTATGCTTCCCAGATTCTTGACCCTCTTCGTTCTCGAGATCTTCGTTTTCAAGATTTGACAAGTCAATCAGCTGAGAATTGTTCATTTCAACAAGCTTTTTTTTGCGGGAAGTATAAACGATTGGGGGGGGGGGGGTATAATACAGCAGTACCCATTTTTATATTTATTTAAGGCATAATAGTTGTCTGAAAACGTGACAATTATCTTCAGGAGCCAGATCTTCATCGAAAAAAGTTCTCTTATGTGTGTTGTGGGATGCAGAATTTAATTTAGACCATATTGCTCTTTTGCATTTAACTGTTAACCAATTTAAGGAACGCCTAAAATGGTTAAAATACCGCACAAGTTCATCATAAAAATGCCTTGAACGTGCCAAAAAAAGCCACAAGGGGGTATCAAGTAGGTTTGGCCTCCCTCCCGTAAAATCGCTAGCGGAAGGGATTATAGCAAAAAATTTAAGGCGAAAGGGATAACGAGAGGGATTTTAGCCAAAATTGAAAAATATTATTCCATATTTAGAATCTAAATTTTAGATTCAAACAATTAATCGAATTAGAGTTGGTACTAACCGTATTAAATGTGAATCCTTTGACTTCTTTGTTTATGCAAACAATGGATGTTTTAGGAATCATGATGATATTATACTGTACTGATGATTTGCTGATGTGTTTTTTGCTTATTTTTTGTTCTTTGTCTTTTATTTTCTTTTAGGCTTTAACTATTTTTTCTTGGCATTTTCCTATTTTAAAATACTTACGGATAAAAGAAAAGATCAGATGCTACAAACATGAAAAAACCGCGTGCGCTCAATAACAGCTTTCTTTGTCTCCTGTGCAAGATACACCTCAAGATGTTTATGAAGTTCTTTTTTATCTTCGTCCATTGAAAGCGATCAGATTTTGGTTTCTCAGCTATCGCAGGATGTAAGGGATTGAATTATTGCTATATTGTCCTAACCTTATTTCATTTAGGATATCTTCCTCGCTCTTCTGCTTGTAAAAGTCGAGCCTAAGTGAGAAAGAAGAAGAAAAAAAAGCATCGTATCAGTATCAGTGTTGAGCGCATATTAAACATGAGTATAACTTTCCTTATGTTGTGGTTAATATATTGGTATTTATAGGAGCTCTTTATGAGCTCAGTCGTCAACGATTTGGTTTCGCTGTGTGTTTTTCTTTCCTTGTTTTACGCTCAATTTAGCTAGTGTTCAGTTGCACTCGTGATTGTTATTTGTTTGGACAAACATATCTAAGTTTGTCAAGACGGACAATACAAAGGTAACTTCATCAAATTCAAAGGGCTCGGCGATCAAGAGTGTTCTGTCTTCAATATCTTCACTCTAAATTTTCGTTTTGTTTGTTCATCCATTTCGCTCGCTTGCCCTTGGTCATCTCAATAAAATCCTTATCTCCTTTCTTGGTCTTTTATAGTTTTAATTTTCTTAGAGTTGCGTCAGTCAGCTTTCTTAGATGCAGAATATTTCGCGTTTCACAATAAGTTAATTAATACGCGGTAAGGTTTACAGCGATACTACTACCTTAAGCCTTTGTTTCCGTAAGTACTCGGAGTCGAATTGAAAGAATACTTGAAACCTTTCTAAAAGCCCTCCTTATACTTCGGCGAAACAGCAAAACACGAAACATGTTTTGCGAAACATTACCCGAAACCTTTTTGTTTCGCGAAACATGTTTGGAGAGCTTGTTTCGCGAAACAGGGCATGTTTCGCCGAAATATGGGGAGGATTAAAGAAAAGTCCTTAAACCCTGAAAAAAATTCGGATCAATCCTAAAAATAAGTAAAAGAAATCTTCATTTAATGGATGCAATTGTTAACTTAAAAAAATTCACCTATCCACATTGTTTGGATAAACAAAGAAGTCAAAGGATTCAAATTTAATATGGTTAGTACCTTTGAATCCGGATTCAAATTAGTTGAAAAAATTTCAGATGATTTGAATCCGGATTCAAATCTAAGTCAATTAATTGCTTGAATCCAAATACGGGAAAATATTTTTCGACGGATTCAAATCTTTTGAAATTTCCTTTGACAAATTTAAATCCACTTTTATTTCAAAAATCCGTAGTTCCAGTGGATCCTGGATCCAAATTGCCAACACGGGAACTTGTTCGGAAAGAGGGCCGCATTTTTGAGAGTTAATTAATATATGCATTTTGCATTTAAATATGCATTGTTTTTCGACTTTGTGGGTATAACTTGTGGATCCCGAGAATTCTGAAGTATATACACAGTCCATCGAATCAGCCTGGGCGAAGTTTAAGCAAGCTAATCGCAACCGGGGAGGAACGCATCGCCATCTATTCATGCTATTTTCATCTGAATATTTGTGGAAGAAGAAGTTTGCTGGGCCTGACGCTCTTTATTGGTTGTGGAAACATGTTTGTGAAGTATTCGTGTGTGTTGATGGCGAGATTACTATTCGCCAAGTTTTTGACTGTGAATGGGAATACGATGTATTCGAAGAGTAATAAAGGTTTTTAAATGATATGGCTTGCCTAACTGGGCTTTTTTTAATTGTTCAAAAATGCGGCCCTCTTTCCGAACAAG
>BBSZ01014407.1:0-10086 GCA_000981365.1 Subanguina moxae
ATTATCCCTTTCCACATGGTTGACCATTTCATCTAGTTGTGGACCACTTGAAAAAAGCAACTTTGGGCATTCACTGTCGACACGAGCATTAAGCATGCCATCTGAAAAATTATGTTGATATTTTAAACAAAGCTCTCATAATCACCAAGACAGGGCTGCATTTGGTAACTGAAATTGTAGAAACCAAAAAGAAAATTGGCACAATGCCAGAACTCGCACAAAAGCATTCTGATTTTTTTTTATCAATTCACACAAAAATAATTAAGAGCTTTTCATAACTCTTGTTGTTGCTTGTTTGGGTGATTCAGATTCTGATATTTGTTAATTGAAACTAATATAAATCAAAAGTCAACTTGATCAAAGGAAATTATTGATTATATATTTTTTGTCATCCTCTGTTTTTGACTTGATTAAATGCACCACTTTCAGGAGGTCTTGTAGCTTTTTCTTTGGACGATTGGAGCTTTAAACCAGCCTCTCTGACGAGAAAATTGAGACAAGCTAAACGTAAAACTTGATTAAAAGCCGGTTGATTCACATTTTTTATTTATTTTTGTTGTGGAACCTCATTCTTTCATTGAACCTTACTCTTTTCCAACGCTTCATTTCTCTTATTCAGCAGCTCCGAATGTTTTTTTAGGTGAGATTGAATAACTTTGTGCCATTATTTCGTCTCGAATTGATGTCTTGTTTACACTCGTTGCAGACGATTGTTAAAAACGCCCACTAAGTCAAATTTTCCTGCAAAACCATTTACTAAAACCAAAAAATATACAGATTATAAATATGAAGATAGCTAAACAAACAACGAGTACCAAAATAAAAATGAATGACTTAAGTAATCCTCCGATATATTCGATATAGTGTAACCTTCAATCTAATATATTTTTTTGAAACTCTATTTTGCCAGAAGTCAAAGAAATTGCAAAAAGCACTCTCGACATAACGTATCATTTTTCCAGTCCCAAAAAGTTACACCATATCAAGTAATGTATTGTATACTTAAACCGAATTAAATTGCAGCCCTTTCAGAAATTTCTTTCAGTGTAATGCCAAAAATATTCGGAACAGACAACTGAAAATTTTGAAATAATATTTTTCAGAAAAGATTTTGACAGAATTCAGAACAGCACGGGAAAAAATCTTTAGAGTGAAATTCACAACGAAAAGACATCAGGATTTTCGGAATTTCAGAACGGATGCAGCCCTGCATCAAAAACTTGAAAAAATTTCACTAGAACGTTTCTTACTAGTATTTGAAGGAAAAGAGAACGTATGCAACAATGCAGCCGAATTTACAAAGTTGCTTCTCAGATAGGACATGCGAGAATTGACGGAGCTGACCGTGTTCGTTCCCATCAATTGCGCGGCTGTAGAGTAAGCTGGACGCCTAGAAATACTGTAACCTTTAAGGCAAAACCTTCAAAAAGCAACTCACTCTGCTGCAAGTTTACGTGTTGGAAGTGTATTTACTTTCCAGTCTGAGTTAAGCAAAACTGGCAAAGATTCTTTTACATGATTCGTACGTTGAGGTCTTTCGGAATCGAATTTGTCACCTCTACATATAAGATTTTCTTCACTCGTCTCACCAGCATTGTTGCTCCTATTGTCAGAATTTTGAGATGCATCGTCGACATTCTAAGAATTGTGAAGCTGCTGCATAAATTGGATAAAAATTTGCTACAATACTACCTTCTTCTTTTTCTTCCGTTTATTTTTTGACTTTCTGTTATTATCTTCTTCAACCGTCTGTTGGTTAGAGGTCAAATTAGAATCTTCATCTTGTTTAGCTGCTGCACAGAAACTAATATTCTCTTCATTTTCATTGTCCGAAACTTTGCAATTGGGTGAATCCGTCTTTCCTGTAATAAAAAAAAACAATTTACCGTCCATAGGCCTATTAAATTGAGCCAAGGGGGGCATTGAATCGAGGGGGCTGCTAAATTGAGGCTCAACTGTACCCTTCTTTCTTTCTTTCACATATGCTCTAAAACTGCGTTTGGGAACATGTATGTGGCATACGGCCACTTAGATATTAGATAGATTTTTTTTTTCTAAGAACTTTCGACTCTACTGGATTATAACCATCCTTCCCCCAAATAATGTACCGTATATCCTCTATTAATTCTCCCCCTCTTTCGTCACGACGGTCGGTGGTCAACAATTTTTACGGCTCAACCAGCCTACAATTGGGTGCTGATACCACACCCCAAAACGTAGCTGAGATTCAGGGCTACATTTTTGAGCATGGTGTCAGTACCCAATTGTCGGCTGGTTAATTGGCAAAAAATCGTTGACCACCGACCGTCATGACGAAAGAGGGAGAAGGATTAGTAGAGGTTATACGGTACGCTTATAAAAATATACAAAATGCTGAATTATCAAACTTTTATTTGTATCGACGTCGTCCGAATCCCTAGATGCTGTGCTGGCCGAAGACGAAGAGCTGGACGTCAAGGGAGAGTCTGTAAAGGAGGATCTTCTCTAAAATACAAAATAATAACAAAATTATCTTCAAGAGTAGCCAAAAACGTACCTTCTTCTCCTTCTCGTCTTTAGCATCTTGTTTCAATTTCACCTTATCGACGGCTCCCACTTTCTTGAACTTCTTGGAAGACGTAGGCTCTTCGTTATTCTTTTTGCCACCAGGAATCATAAGGAATAATTACAATGCTAAAATATTAGTACGTTGAAATCAATGCTTTGTAGTAATTGTAGGTAAAAAATCGCAAGTGGAACACTCTTTGTCAACACACAAACAATGGAGACGATGCCAACACGTATCAAACAAACAAAGATTGCTGACTTTAGTGCCCTCAAATTGTAGAAGAAAAAAATGTGAGTCATATTTCAAGGAGGTTGTTTAAAAATGATTTTTGAACAGTGTGGTTTGAAAGGTGTCATATTTAACAAGTGAAAGGATTGGGTCTGTTAAATATTCGATTGGTTTTTTTAATGGAAGCACCCGAAGGCTGGTTATATGACGAAGATGAAGCAAAGAGTTTCGAGAACCATAGATGAAGAAATAAATAAATATCAGACAAAGACTTAACATGTACAACATTTCTTAAGAAAATCCAGGCAACAGAAACACTAGATGTTTTTTCTACATACGCCGATATCACTTTTATACCAAGATGACACATCTTACACGTAAAGAGAGAATGTATGTGATTAATTGATTGATTAACGTACACAATTCCAAAATTTTAAATTCGAATTAAATTTCAATATGACCTTTTATTCGAACCAATATTTGCATTAAAGACAGAAACGGATCGGGGCCCCAATCCGCCCCGGGCCGATTTTAGGGGGTAAAACACCGTTCGGGGCCCGCCCCGATATACTTTAAAAACCCCGACCCCAAAATTGGCTAAACCGTGAAGAAAAATTTTCAAATTTTAAATGATTTCAATTTTTGACTAGTTGGTAGTTTTTTAGTAATTTTTTTTACTCTTTGCTGTTTTCGGCTGTGCTCATTGTTGTGATGACCCAATATTTGAATTGCTCTTTTGTCTCGAGTGGAAATTTATTGTGCTGTGGCTATATACCAGCTAATGTGAGTTATTAATTAGTAGTGATTATTGGATTATTGTTGTATTGTTTATGTGTGTATTCTGTTCTGTTATAAAATTAAAAAATCTATTTCTTGTTTGTCGTTACTGTCTCTAGACACTACTACTTATCTGTTTGCCGATACAACAAATTTGGCATACCCGGATTTAACCCATTTCGAATTCATTCAGTTGAGTTCCACTCGGCATTTTATGCTAGAGTAATTAAAAATTTAATAACAAAAGAAATTAAGATCTACAGCGTGGAAACAGCGTTTTCTGGCAATAATGAATTTTCAAAGTTGTTTCAAAAAATGTTCAAACACGCGAAATTAGGGGTGTTCGTATAATTATGCACCGCACTGTATAGCATGGTTTGGATAAAAATAATTGGGTGCGTCCATAGTTTTGGGACACTTGCAAAAACCTTTCGAAATTTGAAATGAATTAAGTTTGTTTATTTTGAGGTAATATAACTTTTTAAATCAATTACCGCAAATTTTGTTTATATTATTGTTCAAAAACCCTAAAAGGGGAGGACGGGTGCGTCCCTAGTTTTTGGACAGGGTGTAGCTTAACTTGCCTTATTTTAAGACAAAAATTTTATTATTTTTTTACAAACTTGCTTTAATAAATTATTTGCCATGTGTTTAACTTGCAGTTACAAAAAGCTTGTAAACCCATAAAGAGCTTTCATTTATGACTGGTTCACTGATCTCAACTAGATAATAGACTAAAGAGATGGAAAGGAAGAGGTTTGAAATGGAAAGCAAGCGGAAATTATTGATACATGCACACACCCTCTTCTTCTTCTATGATTCAACTTATGACTTATTTGCTGGCACTCGGATTCGTCCTGTTTAATTTGAAGAAAGGCTTTTTGGTGGAGAAGAAAGGCAACGTTGTATATATTTATTTTATTATTCACCCTATTCTCGCACGAACATTTCGCTTTTGCTTGCAGCGACATAGGATGGTCTACCTGTGAGCCTAAGTCTTGTGTCCTTGCTTTCACATGCTTGCTTACCCTCTGTTGGGTGAATGAACATTGTGTCATAGGTGTTGAGCCTAAATTGCTTATACTTATCTCATGGAGATCTATTTTTCAACCCCCCTTGGGGGGTGGCGTTCTATTAGAGAGTGGCGTTCTATTAGAGAGTGGCGTTCTATTAGAGAGAATACGGTAAAATGATAAATCATCCTTGCAAAACCGTCTTTAGAAAGCTCTATCAAAGATTAGTCTATAAAAGGGTCACCCCTCTTAGGACAAATACTTTTCAGGTATATTATGTACCTTTTCTTTTAGTTTTAGACTTTTGGAATTCAAAATCCTTTTTTGACATTTTGCCATTTTTCACTCCTTTGTACCTCACTACATACCTCCGTCGCTCCATAAGGATCAATTTTCCCATAAGGGTATACCACAAAAATTGTCTGTTTCGGTTTATCTTCAACAGAACCTTTATAAGTTCCTGTGTTTTTAATATTTTGATACGATAGATCGCTCGGCAGCTATTCGGGAGGAGGGGAGGTTTTATCCTAGTAGCGCCAAATTTTTGATACTTTTTTTTTAAATCCCTACTTAAATTATTGCGGAAAAGTTTACAAAAAATTTAGTTTGCTAATCATAATAATTACAGATTAAATTTACAAAAACACCACTCTACCCAATGTTAATAAAAATAGCTTACTCATTCGCCATTTCAACTCATTTGTCTGGTCGGATAGATGGAGCCACAACGAATAAATTATTTAACAAACAAAATAATCAAAGTTAATGAGAACAATGCACAACCAAAACACACAAACAAGTCGTTGTTCGAAAATGTATGAGAGACGTGCCAGTGGGCACCAGTAACGACAGAGAGAAGGTTGTACATCAATGGGGAAATGCAAGCAGTTTGCCTGCAGGTGGCTCTTTTCCATTGCCAAAGAGAGCTAATATTTTGGGTGGTATATCATCTTTAAGATGTGAAACTTTAGTTTTTGCTAATACTTTTTTCTAATATTATTACCGACAAAATACCGTATTTTATACATATTTTTCTAAAAATAAAAAAAAGAAAGGAAAAGAGATCTACATCTTTTGGTTCTGAAAATCTCGTTCTCAGTTTTTGCCCAATGTTGGTAGGTCAAAGTAGCAGCGGTCAGGCGAAAATTGTAATACATTTTTTAAATCGCTACATTAATAGCCGTCAAACAGTGAAGTGGATGATATCCAGGCACTGGGACAGCATTGTACGAGCTCTGCAAGCAAGGGATGCGCGCCCCTCCAACACGGACTTCTTCATCCTCCAGAAATCTCCTCTTCACGCTCCATTTCCAGATCACTTAGATCAGCGTCGCTTGCATCCGAGAACTCGAAGTCAGACATTTAGCTACAAATAACAAAGATAAAGAAACACAACTAAACATACACAAAAATATAAAAATACATCAAAAATGCGTACATATGCATACTTTTTTAGTTTTCTGCATATTTCTCAGATTCAGATTTTCCGATAAATTTTGCACCAGAAGCAGCCGGTCTTACAGGCAGGGCTTGGCGTGTTAAATAATCGGCTGTTTTTAGCAAGCTATAAAAGAGCTTACCGTATATTCTCTATTAGAAGGCCCGGGCCTTCTATTTTTCAACCCTTTTCAGAGGGGGGCCTTCTATTAGAGAGGGTCCTTTTATTTTTCAACAAAAATTCCATTTGACGCTCAATAAGAATTCACTAAAGGAGGGAACCCAAAGGCGCCTGCTCTGGACTTGATATTGGAATGGGTGCATCGAGCCTGGCAAGAACTCAGCAAGGAGATGATCGCGAAATCGTTTGAAGGTTACTTTTTTGGATTCTATTAAGCCGACATGTCGGCTTAATAGAAGATATACGGTATTTATTGTTTCAGTCTGCGCAATCACAACACCAACAGATGGCTCTGGGGACGACAAAATCGCGTGCTTCAAACCGGAAGGATCCATTGGTTCATACATGTTCAATAAATTGTTAACCCAAAATTTGCTGTTTGAAGGGGTCTTCTATTAGAGAGGGGCCTTCTATTTTTCAACCCTCCTCTTAGGGGGGCCTTCTTTTAGAGAGGGGCCTTCTATTAGGGAGGGGCCTTTTAATAGAGAATTTACGGTAATCACTTGTTTATTTATTTATAAATTTGCACAAAATAATTTGATGAACCGAATTTTATAACCTCCCATCTAAAAAAAGTCGGTATCTCTACTTTCCTGGGGGATTTCCATTGGATGTCCGTTAAATAGGATCTCGCTCAGTGGATTATATATATTTCGTTTTGAGTCAAAATTTGATGCAAAAATCTCGGGCCGAAATTTTGGTGGTTCCTTACTTTTTCGCACTCTATTAAATTGTTTTTGTTCCAGTTCTTCTTTTTTTCTCATTCTTTATTTTTCTTTAAACTTTTTTGTTGCGAGCAATTGTCCAATTGGCAGGGGTCATTTATTATTATTTGGCAAAAAAAACTTTTGAGGCTATTTGCTGTTGAAAATATGTTTGAAATCAAGCCAATGCTTTGAAGTCAGCCAATCGTTTTCTTTTTCGCACATTTTAACAGATGTACAAATTTTTGGTTTTAGAGGAAAATATATGAGGATCAGGGGAGGATATATCCTAATAGCGCCCAACACAGTTTAGTTTTTATTTTTTCTATCAATTGTTTACAGATTTGACATTTGCATACATTTCTAGCTCCAATTCCTTAATATCCTTTCCTTTCACTGCCATAATTTGCCCCTTCGAAACTCTGGCAGCAATGTAAGAAAATGGAACGCAGGCTGAGTAGGCGCAAATTTGTGGATGTCTCAGCTCAAACCAAGTGGCTCCAGGACGAAATGCTCAAGAGCCACAAGCATGTAAGCATTTCTACAATTTACTCACATGCCTTTCTAAGAGCTTCCATTCAAGCTCACAAGGGAACATCAACAGTGGGTGACGCTAATCTGCTTGTGTTGTAAAAATTTAAAAATTTGGTTTAAATATCTAGGAGATTCAGCATGAAAAGAGCTATCGAATGGTGTATGACTTGCAAGCAGATTAGCGTTACCCACTGTTGATGTTCCCTTGTCAGAAGACAACATTTGATTTTTTAATCTAGGCAACCTTGTAAAACCCTTTTCCATTTTTCATACTCAAACTTAGTTGTGGTATAATTGGAAAATTGCAAGTAGCCGAAAGTTTTATCGCAGACGATGTGCTTTGTTAAAAAAAAACTAAAATTTTTTAAGATTTTATCACTAAAACGTTCCAAACGTGTATTATAAAAGGGCACTTCCAATGCAACAAAGCCGTCTAAATAACATATGAATAATTGCTACAGCATGAGCAAAAACCAAGTTTCTGTTGTAGGGGCAGCACAGCCGAGGGCTGATTGCTTTTTAAGCAAAAAGTAAAATAATTTATTGCTATCCTTCTTCCTCTTCTCTAATAATAGTAAAAACTGAACGCTTTGTGATCAGCGTCTTCCTCTTTTTAGTATTCTTCCTCCTTCCCTCTCATTTATATGCAGTTTTCGGGAAAGGTGAGGATAAGAATAAAAGACAAAGAAAGATTATTACAGAAGCTACCAATCGTTTTCTCAAAAAAGTTAACTTAGCAAAAAAACCAATATGTGTGATATATGTGACTAATGCAGTAGCAAATATGAAAGACTATTCGACTATGAAGCAGAGGCGAAGAAGCAGAGGGCTTTTTGGTAGCTATTCTGAGAGGGCGGCCAATTAGTCAAAATCTCCTTGCACTTCCAAATCAAAGACAAAGAAAAAATTTGAGCAAAAACGAAGAGAAAACACCAAAAATCAATGAGGTCTGTGGGTGGACAGTGTGGCCTTGTCCATGATTCCACCTTCACATCACAATCGTCCATTTGTCAATCAGTGAAATTGAGAAGGGAGGCATTTTTCTGCGCATCTTCTTTTGCTCTCTCTCTCTCCTTCTTAAAGGATTAGTGGGGGAGGGAAGGGATCCTGAATGTGGAGGGAACTGCTTAATGGTGGTGCTTGGAGTGCGTCTTCACACAACTGTCTCCAGCCAAGGAATCTCCTCTGCCCATCATCAGTTAACATGAGTGGGCAGGCAACCACCTTTTCCTTCTTCTAAGAGGACGTTCTTTTCCTCTCTTTTGTACTCTTTTCTAATTCGCCATTTGATTTGGCTATATTTTTATACCTGTCTTTTTCATCTTTAAATTTTCATTTTTTAAGGTTTAAGGTTGCTAAACTTTAGTTAATTGTGAATTTGTCTCTGAATTAGTATTAGATTAGGCTTGCCTAAAGTGGACTATACATTTGGCTTTGATATGAGTTAGTTGTAGTGTGCAAAACTATAGAATAGGTACAATTAACTTTAGATTCGATTTTTCTGTGAATTTTCTGCAACTATGGCGCAATTGACTATGAGCACGACTTAGATGTAGTGGACTGTGGCAATTACTTTAGATACCAGTTAAGTGTACATTAGGTACAGCTAAAAAGTAAATTACAAACCAATTTGGCACAAGAATATACTGAATTGGGCTGCTTAAAAGTTGGCTTCTTTCCCCGTATGTTTTATATGTGTCCGAGGCGGGAAAAGAGTCAACAGGTTGATTTGGCTGGCCTCTATTTGCATTGCCATTGGAACATTAAGTATTTGCGTTTGGTGTTCATAGCTGTTTTGTGGCCTCGGCCTTTCCCTACTTCCTGTTGCCAATGACCTGCTCTGCAAACACATTTACATTCCACCTTATTTTTCTATATTGATTGAGAAAAAAAGAAACAGAACCTGCTAGTCTTTCACCTTTTGAAAAGTAAAAATTGTTTTTTTATCACTCCTAAGATAATTTTTTTTTAATTAAGAAAATATTGATAAATCTTTGTCGGTTTTATTCAAAAATTAGCCCAAAAAAGCAACACTTCATTTTTTGCTGCTAATCAAACAATTTTTATTATAAACAACTGATAATAAAAGAGTTGAAATATTAGCGACAAAAGTACTGCTTTTGCAGGGAAAATTATTGACCAGTGATAATTTTTTCCCTAAGAATAATATCACAAGCGAACTATACTACAAACGAATAGCAAAGGCCCTAAAAATAGTTTGATACAAAGATGATCGAGTGAGTATTTCAAAAAAATGTTATTAGCCACTGGATTTCTAATTGATCCTTTTTCAACTGATTTAGATTAGGAATGAAATTTCTGTACAAAAAATAATTTACCGACAACTTTAAAAAAAAATGCAAAATACAGTCGAACCTCGTTAAACTGGCACCCCTAATTCAAAAAAATGTGTTTGTGGCATTGTGTTTTTGACCTATGTTTTGCTGGTGTCTTCTGGGCATGTTATATACCAAAACGTAGCCTAGAATCTAAGCTAAATTTTGGTATATAACATGCCCAGAAGACACCAGCAAAACATAGGTCAAAAACACAATGCCACAAACACATTTTTTTGAATTAGGGGTGCCAGTTTAACGACGTTCGACTGTAAATAAGAAATCGACTTGATGTAAACCTCATTTCCAGACATTTTTTTACAAAAAA
>BBSZ01014412.1:0-29342 GCA_000981365.1 Subanguina moxae
AATAATATAAAACCAACTTTAAATTGCCTTCATTGAATCGATGAATCTCCACAAATTAGGGTGAGAAACTCCCAGTTCGCAAGCAACCTTTCGATGATGTGCTTCTAAAATTAGTCAAGTATCCCTTATTATTCTTGTAACGTTAAAAACACACCAGCATAATTGTTTGTCCTATTATCACCGTTTTGAATTCTATCGACTAGGTTCCACGAGTCAATTGGAAAGCGTGCAGTTTTTCGTACTTTATTTGTCTGCAAGGTACCTGAAAACCAAAAAATAAATAATAAGACCGCGCACAAAGCTGAAATTACCAAGGTAGTATTGCTCAAACCAATTTAGAACTGGACTTAAATTAGCAGGGAGGTTCTGTTTTAGAGAATCAAAGCATTCCTCTAAATTTGGAATCGGAACACAAGCCAAAGCTACAATTTTTCGAGACTAAAAGCAGGTGTAGAAGGGCTAACTTTTTGACTTATAAGACAAACTTCATGCGCGAACTGTGCATCAGAATCATATTGGGCAGACAGACCTTCTTCTTCTAGATGCTTGTACAAGTTTGAACATAGATGCCAGTAGCAGCCATCAATTAATTAACTTCAATTAATTGGGACATTTCTCTCTTTGCATTTTCCCTCCTTGTTTTTTGGTGGGGGCTTCAAGGTTTTTCCGGGGCTTGTTGTTGGATCATGTGGTGCATTTGTTAAATTCAGCAGTCTCATTTTTGTCTTAATCCTGTCCATTTATTCTCATCCCAATTCATTGACTGAAGTTGATCATCTCCGGTGCACGGCATCTCTTACACACAATATTAAACAATTTTTTTGTTAAAAAGACCAATGGGTTTCGCAACACAAACAAAAAGGAATTTTTTTTTTATTGAGCAACAAAAAACGACAACAACGGAATACGGCAACAACGAGAGCAATAAATGAAACTACTGCCGCCAGCCTTTGTGTCTTCCAGACTAGTGCCGCGAGCCTCTG
This sequence comes from Subanguina moxae, assembly GCA_000981365.1. Taxonomy (NCBI): domain Eukaryota; kingdom Metazoa; phylum Nematoda; class Chromadorea; order Rhabditida; family Anguinidae; genus Subanguina; species Subanguina moxae. The sequence goes on from BBSZ01014412.1 coordinate 984, forward strand.
CGTCCGCCGCCGCGAGCCGTCTTAGTAGCGCCACGAGCTCGCGTGCTCTTCGTGGTTGCCTTCGGAGTCAACGTGCCAGCAGGATTGCCCAGGGCATCGTTAGCTGCACCCTCGATGGGCGGCGCAATTTCGTGACAAGTTTCGCAACGGCCATCTCTCACGATCTGGCCGACGGGCAAGCGTAGCGTTTGCAAGGTCATGATTAAGGTATATGTTGAATCGAATTAGACAAAATATACAACAACCTGATTAGTAGGCAGACGTGCAGCAACATCTCTATTGACAGCCACGGGCGGCGGATTGATGACAGCGTCGTGCAAGACATCTTCTTCGTCTTCGGATTGCTGAAATATGAAACATGAATTTTTCTAATCTAGACACCAAACTGGGACACCACTTCGGAAGACCAACAACCAAGTGTCCCAGTCATGTCCCAGCTGTGTCCCACTTCAATCATGAGACTTAACCGGGACAAATTAAACATTTTAAAACATTTCATTTATGAGCATTAATTATTTATGAGCATTAATTAAATAAAATTACCTGATTGTCGGCAGGCGGACGGACGAAGGCAGCGTTAGCAGCAGCACGAAAACTTAGACTACCACTGCCACGGGCTAGCTCACGAAATCCAATCTGAGCACGAAGCGGCCGACGGGCTATCATCGTTTCTTCCAGCAGAGCTGTCTTCAGCTCCAGGCGTTGGTTGGCATTCAGGTAGTCGCTGTTGAACACAATCTCTTCACGTTCCAACACGTTGATCAGTTCTTGCGGGACGTTCAGCTTGTTCTTTATGGCGTCCTAAAAAAAGCAATCAGAGATAATGGTTAAAGACACGAACATTACACATGAAAAATACCTGGATTCTTTTGTGGAACAGGATGTCCGTCTTGTAGCTGTCCAGCCTTTTGTTGAGCACCTTCAGGACTGCGGTGTCCTTCTCGATTTCTTCCATGGCGGCCACGAGCTGTTCCGTTGTCATATCGCGGTCCTCGTAGTCGTTGCAGTTGTGCGACTGATAGTTGTGCATTTTTTCTTTCAGAGCCTGCAATATGAACACAATTCTATGTAATATATATTATATTAATATAGTACGACTCAAGTGGGACACCGCTTGGACACAAGACTAACTGAGAAAAAAAAATGACGTTGTATGATAATGATACTGATAATTACATCTCTTTTTGGTGGAAATTCAAAAAAAAAAAAAGTAATTAATATATTTCTGCTAAGACATGTTTGAGATCCATTTGAGACACAATTGGGACACAGTTTGGACACCAGTAGAACATTTTTCAACCGTGTCTGAACTGTGTCCCACACTTGTCCATCTTCTTTTTTTTTTATTTTTATATTTTTTTATCGATGACTAAATAAAAAAGCCACGAAATGTATACCCGATGAGGAGGAACAGAACCACCAGGAAGACTATGTAATACAACAAATTTTTTTTATACTGTCAACAACAACGGAAAAGCAAAAACAGAAGAGTTTTTTTTTTCTACTTCTTTTAGTATTTCATGTTCAGCAGCATTCTCGTCATGATAGAGAAGCGCCTACGCATCGTGGTCATCTCTTCATCAGTCGGCGCTTCACGAGGAGGAATGTAAGCCTCGGGCGTATGAAATCCCAGGGCGATTGCTGTAAATTTTCAGGTATTTAAATTTTTTTGATTTTTATTTTTCTTTAAAACTAACCCAATCTTGAGTATTCCGCGGTGAATTCCGCGCTCATGTAGTCCTCAGGTATACCTGCAGGAGGTGTACCTGAAGGAGCTTGAGCAACGGAATGCCCGCATTGCTGACGACCACCAATTCCTCGACCCGCTATAATAACAAAAATTTAGTTAAATAAATAAAAAAAAAAAAGAATAAAAAAAAAACCCCGTGGAATGTATCCCGCATAACATCCTCGACCCGGGCCGCGAGCTGCAAAAACTTGACCACCACCACGAGCGCCAATGCCGCGAGCCACTGCAACAAACAGAAATTCACCAATTAATTGACGGACACAGTTGAGACACAGGTTGGACTCCACTGGGATACGACTGGTACACAATTGAAAACATGTCGCAGTTCTGTCGCAGTTCTGTCCAGTGGTGTCCCAGTGGAGTCCAACCTGTGTCCCTCTGAGAATAGTAAACATGACTAACCTAAGTGATGCGGAGCAGAAGAAGAGAACGAGGAAGTCGCGAAATTGCTATCCACCGGCTCCTCCGACTGAATAGTTGCCATGACGGGAACACGTCCACGAGAAACTGGGCCGCGGGCTGCGTACACCTGCCAACCTCGACCATCACGAGCGCCACTGCCGCGAGCAACTGCAACAGACATGGACGGTATAGATTTAAAAGAATTCATAATTTTTTGTGTATTAGCACTTACCAATATTCTGATTAACCGGCCTTTGCGACTGAAATCCCGCAGCAGCACCACGTCCTCGACCCGGGCCGCGAGCTGCAGAAACTTGACCACCACCTTTCTTGGGGACAACCGGAGCAGCAGTTGCCTGAAACAAGAATTTGTACTAGCACGCCTGTCGGGATATAATACACCAACATACGGGTTTGCCTCGACGGAAACTTCCAAATCCACCTGAAGTAGGCGTTGTCCTAGCAGCTGGCGAGGAACTCACAACGGGTTGTTTTAAATTAGCGGTCATTCTTGCCAAGGCTTCAGCAGCATCAGCAGACATAGTAGAAGGCGGACTAACACTACGCGGAGGAAGTAACTTTTCTTTTTCCAAAGGCGCACTTATGCTGGTTTTCGCCCCATCCACTGAACAAATGGTGCTCTAGACAGATACACCAAAGAATGCAAAAATGTTCTTATAAAAATTACCTTAGAGAGGGAACCGACAGCTGTAGTGACGCAATCACTCAATTTGGCCGAAACTGGACTCTCGGGAACAACTACGCCCGTATGTTCATCCTCAGAGCTGGAATTAGATTCTGTAAACATTCCTTCTCCACGAAGAGTCCAAGACTTCTAAAAAAAAACAAAATCAATTCCGAATCTGACAGAACCTAACTAGCCTGATCATTTGAGCTAAACTGCGGCTTTTCCTCAGGAACATCTGACTTGACAAACTTACCCACGAAAGTGCGATTGCGATGATGCTGAGATTGCTGCGGTCGAATCGAATTGGCGTTAAGAGAAGCACGAGGACGAGAAATAAACCCCGCATTATGATTGACCGGAGGAACGTGGGAATTCGTCTTAAGAGCACCATTAGCCATCAAACCATTTATCCGCTTGTTCAAATTTTCTTGATCTCTAAAAAATAAAATGAGACTCCAAACAAGCAAAGAGAGCTGATCAAAACCTTTCAAATTTCTCAAATCGAGCATTCAGCTGGGCGAATTTCGAACGGATTCTCTCAATAGCTTCTTCTTGCTGAAAGATAGATAATTGCAAACTACAGAATGCATCCAGTGTTACATACATGGTCCATGCGATCGAACAAGTCTTCAAAGTTCTTCTGCACTTTAAGGAATTCCCCCACCATCTTGTCATTGCCCAAAGCCAAATTTTCCTTTATTTCTTTGCTGAGACTCTAAATTAAACGTTACATAATGGAAAGCTAATGCAAAAACTTAACCATTTCCAGCTTCAAAATAGACTGAGCCAGTGCTTCTCCTTCCGAAATATTCTTGATTGAATCGGAACTTACACTTGACGAGGCTTCTTTAGCAGATTCAACGAGCGACATTTCTTGGCTAAAGTTTACAATCAAAAAAGCTAAAATAGATTACATAGGCAAGGCAAATAAAAACAGCGCACAACAAAAATAAATTATGATATTTTCAAAAAGGAGCTCATATTTTGAACTTGAACTTCAAGTCTTGAGGTCACTTGACTGGTGTAACACCAATGGTGTTCTAATCGTTACATCTTACAATAATGATTATTAAAAAATCACACGAAGAATTAACTCATAGTCCGTAAAAATCCGAAATAGCAGTTGGCAACGAAATTTGGCGCAAATTCTAAAATTTTTGTCAAACAGTGATACCAACTTAATATTCTTTTTTGTGGCATTGTACTTTTCCTTGCATCAGATATACTTTTTTTGCACTAGATATACTGTGAATGTTCTAATAGAGCCCCCTCTTTAATAGAGGCCCCCTCTAGAGATTGAATGAGAATTTGAGGCTTTATTTTTGTCAAGATAAACTCGTTATATCGAGTTTATCTTGACAAAAATATCAAAAGGGGCCGTTATATAGAGTGTATGTGTATGATGAGTGTATGTATATGAGTGTATGCTCATAGCTAACAAAAAAAAAACCGATAAAAAATATATATTGCGAAAAAGAAGGCTTCGAAAACCCCGAAATATGTTTCGGGGCCCCGCGGGGCCCGCCCCGTAGATCTCCCAAAACCCCGACCCCGAAGAATATTTTGATAGTCGCACCCCGAACGGGGCCCGCCCCAACTACTTTCTTGGCGCCTATCATTTGAATTTTTGTTTATATGTGATTGTTGGCCGAATTTGCTTTATTAATACCTTAATTAAAAAAAAAAAAAAACTCTGTGCATAGCGTACAAAGGATTTATCAAGAAAAATCACGCTCGATATAATGGACGAAACATTATATATCGAGTTTATCTTAACAAAAATATCAAAAGGGGCCGTTATATAGGGGGGAGGGGGCCGTTATATCGAGTATATGTTTTCTTAGTCGGGACCAACTATACGGGGCCGTTATATTGGGAGTGCCGTTATATCGGGGGGCCGTTATATCGAAGTTTGACTGTAATTTATAAAATTTCTTTTTTACGTTTTTTAAAACAGTAAACTTTTTTATTTTTGCTATGTGGCAAAATGTCATGTAGTTATTTTGAACTTTTATTTACTACTATTAGAACAATAAATCTCTGTGTGGTTTCATCTTTGCCATTGGCGAAATAACTGGATCATTAATTTTTCACACATCTTTTATTGCAGAAATGCTCGGTTGTCTACATCAATGAAGAGGGAAAATGCGGGCTTGCGAGCCAATGGCCTTCACTATGAGTCTTTTAAGCTTCAGCAACATCCCACTGCTTCTTTTCAATGTGACAATTGGTCCGTTCACCAGGTGGTTGAGTGGCTCAGAGGTGATTTGGGCGCGCTTTTTGGCTACCAAGCCCTTTTTTACTAACGATATATTTACCAATAGAGGTTTCTAACTTGATTTGCAATATATAGATTTTTATCTGGCAGTTATCTCTCTTTTTACTTAAGTAACAATTTTTTATTTTTAAACACATCGTTGGTAAAAAATAGTTGTGAATTCAACATATGTTCGACATATATTCGAATTTCCCGTCCAAGAGTTGTGTTTGGACATTTTCACATCTCTACTATAAATGGGCTTGGTAATTTAAAAGCTCACGATGGTCTTACTTTCAGTTATTTAAGTAAATCGAAATATTTTTTAGGAATTGATGTGAATGCATCAACCTATGTTAGAGCCTTCAACAGGACTAGGGTAGATGGTCAAAGACTCTTGAATTTTGATGATGATTACCTCCAAAGAATTGGGATTATTAAAGATGCATCTAGGGCAAAGATATTGCAAGCGATCCGTCTTCTCTCCTACTATGTAATTATTTAGCGAAAATTTGGCTAAAGTACACTTTATCATCTCCCGTGATTGCCACACCAAAAGAACATAAATTGGGGCTTTTTGAAAGGAGTTGAAAACCATTGTCTTAGCAAATTAAAAAATGTCTAGCTTGTTTATAGTGTATGTATTGTGTTTTTTTCCAGAGCTACACCACAAAGTACGAAAATCTGCAAAACCTTTCGGCAGACACAAGTGAGTAGTTGACTCTGAACAATTTTGCGCTTTAATGTGTGACAACTGGTTTTAGTGGTTGCTGTGAGCAACCTTCTGAATGCTGTTGCCTTTGCCACTCCTGTCATCAACAGCACGGCACACAACTCGAAAATTTTGGTTCGTCAATAAGACAATTGATGGGAAATAAAAAAATAAGGTGCGATCGAACTAGGCTACACTAGCAAGCTTGTGAACTTGCGGCATAAACAGATCAGTGATGGGGTCAATTCTTTGAAAAAAAATCAGAATCAGGAAATTAGTGCTCGAATGCACCCATGTAAAGTTAGACGGTTATACTCGGTTATCCAAGATCAATTATCCCAAAAGTGCTTAAAAATCATTTTTAAATAATAACTTCGATATAAAGAGGCCAAAATAGGAGCTGTGAGGGGAGTAAGGGCTGAATTGGAAGCGGAAAGGAGTAATAGAAGGCCACTAACTTAAACGGCCATTCACCCGTTTGCCTTACAGGAACAGGGCAATAAGTGCTTCTAGATGTATTCATTTCTCAGGAGTATTGCTCGGATTCATCTCGCAGGTAAGTCTGTGTGGGCATCTCTAACCCTCAAGCACCCTTACAGGGGCTCGTGGGCTTGGAGTTGGAGTTGACACACAAGCATACTTGAGACCTAAATCACTCGAGAATAGCTCTGGATGCATGAAAATAGCATGCATACCAGAGTTTCTTTATGCCATAGGTCCCTGTAAGGGAAACTATGTTCACGATCTTCTCTTTTCCTACAGAGTGGCCCCTTAATTGTCCCTTCCCCCCAATACAGCCCTCGAACCCTATAAAATCGCCTTTTTGTTTTTTGGCACAATATATACTAAAAATGGTTTTTTAACACTTTTGGAAAAATCGATTTGGGGGCAGGGGTATAACCGAGTACCGCCAAAAAACTAATAGAGAAAATACGGTATTATAATTACCCAAATTTAAATTTAGGAAGTACTCAACACAGTTCTTCGTTCAGTTACTGTTGGTCGTTTTGACTATATTTGGCTGGCCACATGTATATATGGTGAAATTCAGGAACTTCACGAATGTGTGCTCAAACTAATTTTTTGGCTGGACAGGTGCACCTACATCATTTTTTTCAATAATTTGAACTTTATTAGGAGCCCTTTTGACGACAAGAAGTTTTGCATATCGGTTAGAGAAAAAATTTCTGCGTTAATTGAAGAAATGGTAGACTGTATAAATAACCCCAACAATCCAAAATTTTTTTCTGTCCCACAAGTTCTTGTTGAGGTATATTTTTTATGAAGACTGAATTGAGCAAACCTTTACATTTTTAGAGGGGAAGCAACATCCAAAAGACTTGTAAAGATATTATTGCTATGAACGATCCACTCATCCTTTGCACTACATTTATGGAAAGGGTCACTATCAGGAAAACTTCTGCGTCCAACTGGGTACTATTTATTTTATCGACAAATTTTCTTTGTTTGTATCATTTTTAATATTTTCCAGGGATTTGATGTGGACAGCACTTGCACTGGTGTTAACTTAATAACCTGTGTCAATTTGGAAACACCTGCTGGTATTTCTGGCAAAATTGATGCTGGTGATGAAATTCTTGAGGTGCCATATATACAGGGTCTAACAAGAATTCTGCTATTTTTTAAATTATTTATTTTTTTGTGATCGAATTTTCGAAGTCTGTAAACAGAAATCGACTCAGGATGAAAAGCAATTTTTTTTACAAAAAAATACTTGCATTTGTATGGGTTGGTGCTAGGGTTGTCGACGCGTCGAAATTTTCGACTCGTCGAGTCGAGTCGAACGTCGAAAGTCGAAATTTTCGACGTGTCGGGTCGAGTCGAAAGTCGAAAAATTTCGGCTTTTCTTCGTGAAAAGTCGAAATTGACGCGTCAGGTCGAGTCGAACGTCGAAATTTTCGACTCGTCGGGTCGAGTCGAACGTCGAAAGTCGAAAAATATCGACTTTTCGACGTGAAAAGTCGAAATCGACGCGTCGAGTCGACAACCCTAGTTGGTGCGTAGACGTTTGAGGGTTGGCGTAACAAATGTTACAAAATCCCTCGAACGTCTCATATAATGCCAAGGATTTGAAATTTCAAATTATTTTTCTTATTCTTGTTTTCATTTGTTGTTTTTTCGGTTCTGAGTGGCGTTTCTTGTCTTTTCTGTAGTAATTGAACGCTGTATTTCTGTAGATAAATGATTTCAGACGGAATAACGCCGATGTGATCGAAAAGCTTCAGCGCCTCAAGAACAAGAAGATCAACGCTAAGCGAATAGAACGAAGTGGATTTGTTTCTGTAGATGAATGCTTTGCTTATGCTTTGTATGAATGTGAAGAGTTAAATTATGCAGTCTTAATGCCAGGTTACATGCTTGAACATTCCTATGGTCGAAACCTCACAAGGAATAGCTGTTAAGCTACAACAATATGCACAGCTATGAAGAAACCTTAGGAGCGACAGAAAACTCACCAGCAGCAAAATATTTTAATACACGCAAGTGAATTCTGTGTAATCATTTAACACCCATAAAGATTTAAGTCTGAGGTTGTTTTAAAAGGCGAACAGTAATCAGAAATAAACTAGGAACGTGAAAAAAATACAGTCAAACCTCAATAACCCGTCATCGCCGATAGCACGTCACCCCAAGCTCGACCTAATTGGCCAGCAATGAGGTAAAATTTTACAAAACTTTATAGACTCTTCACCCTCGATAACACGTCACCTTTCGTCGGTTCCCAGGGGTGACGGATTATCGAGGTTTGACTGTAGGATAAAACAAACACAAAAAAAATTGGCAGCAAAAATATGATAAAATCACAAGACCATGGCAGAAAGCAATAACGAATTTGAAATTTCAAATCCTTGGCATTGTATGAGACGCTTGAGGGATTTTGTAACATTTGTTACGCCAACCTTCAAACGCACCTATGCCGTATCGGTTCTCTGAGGCGCTAAAAATGTAGTTTTGAAAATTCAAAGTTTTGAATTTTTATGTCAATTTTTAAAGCAGCAGTGTATTTTTGGTAAGGCCATGGTTTTTCCCCATAATTTTTGATAGTTTTGAACAAAAGAAACTATTTTTGAAAGAATTTCTTCATTCTAAGGCTTTTAGTAGTCAAAATGTCTTCAGGAATTCGAAGTTGAAAGCAGAATTTGTAAAGCTGACTTGCTCGCCGAGACATGACTAAAAGTTGGACTGCTGACATTTCGGAACACCGACCACCTTACTTGAAGCCATATGTCGGCGGCAACCAAGCCACTTTCTGAAATTCTGCTTTCAGATTCGAATTTCTGAAAAGATTTTGACTACGGAGAGGCCTCAGAATAAGCGTTTTCTTTCAAAAATGGGTACTTTTATTCAAAACCATCAAAAATTTTGGGAAAAACCATTGCCAACTGACAGTTAACTGACACTGACATGACATTTAAAATGACACTGACACCAAATGTCAATGTCAGTGTGATGTCAGTTAGTCAGTGTCAGATGTCATGTCAATTATGAAAACACCGCCAACTGTCCAATGCCCTGTATTTTTTTTGTACGATACACCAAAAAAATTGCTTTTCAATTCTGTGTAGACCTGTGTTTACAGAATTTCAAAGCTGAATCACTCATAAAAATAATGACAAAAAATTACAAAATTCTTGACAGACACTCTACAACGTCTCTGTAATGGCTCATTTTAAATCTTTTTCAGATAAATGGATGTACAGTTATTGGTGAGTTTTCAGGACTAGAACGATAAATTAATGGAAAAAGTGTCTTTTCTTAAATCTTTTTCCTGTTTTTAGGATGGACACAGGCAAATCTTCTCAGCAAATTGGGAGAAGGCCAATCTCAGGCAGAGCCGACCAGCAATGAACTTGAACTCCTGTTGAGCAAACGACCACGTGAAAACTGGACCAACCTAGGTCATCTATCTAAGCCAAAAGCAATCACTTCTGATTCCAGTGAAAACAGGTCGAAGATGATGCTCGACTTCAAGTAAACTTTTTTCTCTTTCTACAAACAAAAGTTCATTATCTACTTTAGGCTAAAAACCCGGCCAGATCTTTTCGCTCGAAAACAAACCGAGGTAAACAATTCTGATATTAAGCCTAAGTTAATATTGTAGCAGCATTTCTTAATTTGCTCTCCTTTTTTCAGAACAATTTGATCAAGCAAAAAGGCCGTTCTTATAGTTTGAGTATGTCAGAAATAAATTGGAAGAATTCATGCGAGAGATGTGCTCTGCCAGCTGTGCGGTGCATTTCTTTAGTTGGGGGCCCGGACCAGCGAATGCTCTCTCGTCAACCACTCAATAGGAGGGCATCAGTGTGGACGGAAAGTCCGCCAGCTATGTTGAGATCTCCTTTCGATGGCTTACATCACTACCAATCGGTGCTTTTGGATGTTTTACGTATTCTTTATAAACTTGTTTTAAGGAGTCGAATGCCTGGCTTCTGTTACTAGCTTCCTGGGGAAACAACCGACAAAGAACAACAGAAAGTGAATCAAAGTCACCGTCTACACCAAAAGATCAAAATTCTTACGCAATTATCGTGGAAGAGGAGTATAAAGATCTACTATCCTCTGCACATAAGTCCAGGAACCAAAAAGCTTTGGGTGATTTTTCATAAAAATAAAACCAGTTACAGAGAATAACCTTCCAAATACAATAAAACTTATGTGCGTAAAGTATTAGTAGACACAGAAATAGAAAGAGACGAGACCTCGGTTTTGTAGGTCCTAAATCGTTACGAGTTCCGGTTGCGACGATATCAAAAACTTCGGTTCCCCACAGTGTTACACTCTGTCCCAAAGTTATGAATGCACCCCTCGCCCCTTTTCGGTGTTTTTGAACGATAATATAAACAAACTTTTGTGGTAAAAAAACCAACAGTTATAGTAGCTCGCCTTTGTTTTGGAAAAGTCCACTGGGACTCCGTCGCCTATCAAGAAGGTGCATTACGCTTTTTAGGCTTTTTAGTGTAATATAAAAGCCTGAATGCCCTTTACAATCTTAAGAAAAGATGGTTTTTCGAACTCGCATTGAAACATTGTATAATTGCAAAGAAAATGAAATATTGGAAGTGTCCCAAACACTTATCTGTTCATGCTATCGAATTTCACAGTAAACCCACCACTAGGTCGAATAGCAACGAAAGAATTCATCCAAATGTCTACTAAGAAGATTTGCCAGCTGAGACTTAGTTGCCATTCCAAACAAAAGACTTTTCACTAAATCTATAGACAAAAAAATACCGGTTTTTTTATATTTTCCAATTTTACAACTTACATTCCACAGATGTGCGCAGAGTCACGTTCAGCGAGGTGGACATAGTGCCGGAAAGTGAGATTGACTGCCTACACATTCCCATAAGTTCTTCCATCCACGACGAAGACTGGGACGCCCCAGCACAAGACATTACAGGTCTGCGGGTGGTCAAACGGGCACATCTGGAAAGTGGGTCAAGTGTTGAGCGCTCTATTGTAGATTCTCCACTCAGGTCTTTTCACTTTTACACACCTTCGTCACTTTAGCCAATAACTTTATTTTTCAGCACGATTCAAGCAAAAATCACCAAATTTTTCTATGGTGACACCACACTAAGTGCCTCCTCCACAATCCACGAGCCAAGATCCTCTACTTTGATATTAAACAGAGTGGTTGCAGTGCCAGAGAAAGTGGTTGAGTGCAGAACACCTAACGCTAGACATTCTAATGAGTTTTTGTTTATCTCCAAATCAACAAATAACTATGATAGCGGAGGAGAATCCAGCTCAGTAGAGTCCCCCTCTCCCTGCATTGCCAAGATTAGAACAGTGACTAGTCGGAGGTCTGGACTAGCGGTAAGAATTTGAACTAATTATTGGTGCTTGGTATTGTTGTGGTGATTTAGCCGTTGGCTGAACCAGATAGTGATGAACTTGGAGAATTTACAAGCGCTAATGCTACTGCTGGTCTGACTTTTGCTCCATCAAGTGCACTTAATTCCAACAAAACAGACTTGGTAGGCTAAGCAATTATGGACACGCCTAAAATTCTCTCGCACCAAAATCTCCTGAATTAGAGTGTATTGGGATTATTGTATCGCGTTTATTGATTATAGAAGCGCAAAATGGAATAAGTTCAAGAAGATGCGCGAAGAATCTTGGCCGACATATGCGACTACAGCTGTTCAGAGAATGAGGCGGTGCTAGGAGACTGCATACTCTTGTGGGTATTAATCACCCGAAGATTGGCCGTTTCTTGAGGGAGATATGGCGCAAGAGCTCAGCAACTAATACCACGAACAGTGAGTGACAAACCAGCTAGCTCCGAAGAAAAGAAAACTTTAATAAAACGCTGACAAAAGAATTCTCACTTTAGTAAAGCTGTACGGTCAAAGAAATCTGGGAGAATATCTTAGGAGATGGGTTCATAAATTCATCATGGACAGATAGATTGTTACCAATATGTCTCAAAATTTGTTTGCGCTTGTTGCCTTGCTAGAATAAATGTAGTTTCTTAAATCTCATTTGTGTTGTTTTCGCATATATTTTTTTGACTGCGGTAGCTTTCGACCTGTTTTTATAGGTAGGAGAGGGGAATTTGGGTTCGACGGGATCATGTCAGGTATCGATAGCCGTCACAAAAGTCGATAGGAATATTGAGTCTGCTGGATTATACCGCCCCCCCCCCCCAAATATGCTCCTCCCCTTATGGGGGTGATGGAGTTGATATGCGCACACAAACATACCTGAGACCTAAATCACTCGAAAATAGCTTTGGATGCATGAAAATAGCATGCATACCAGAGCTTCTCTATGCGGTGGGTCCCTCTAAGGAAAACTATGCTCAAGATCTTTTCTTTTCCTTCAGAGTGGGCGCTTACTTGTCCCTTCCCTCCTTATACAGCCCTTCTTCCCTTTAAACATGGTCAAAACATGCTTCTTATATGGTCAATGTACCTAGAAAAGCCAAGTTTTTTTTGGTGGGGGGGAGTAGTTATAAACGATTGGAGGGGGGAAATGTATAATACAGTAGTTCCGAAATGTTTATATCTTTGTTTTAAAAGCAAGCTGATTATTTTCATTATTTCTTAGCCTCTAACATCCTTGATCTTCAGAAAAATGTTGTGGGAAAGAACGCTCTTAGCAAACTGGCCTCCGTTCCTTGTGCCAATCACCAAGAAAAGACTTTGGAAGGTTGGGGAAGGAGACAAAAACTTTATCTAGATAACACCAGTTCAACGAGAAATCGGAGTCAATGGATTAAGGCACCCTTTCTTAGTCAAATGCACACATTTCAACCAGCCAAATTTAGTGTTGGATGTTACTCAAGGACAAAATTCTCTATTTATATCCCAACCAATTTGCTCAAGAAGCCAATATAGTGATCAATGTGTCGTACTGCTATTTGAACAGCTCTAACCTGAAGACTTCCAAGAAACAGTTCGACCTTATGGTCTTTTGCCTGAAATATTTTAATCATACCTTTTTTGCAGTGTGTTTGCTCTGTGCTGCAACCTGGAAACTGTCAATTTTGCACTCTACACAGCCGAAGACCTAAAATGTTGGCTGGACCACTTGAACCCTCTGGTTATGAAGGGTTTCTCCTCCTCTGTAGTTGCTCCAGATATTCCCAACAGCGACTCAGCCAATGACAACAGACTATCGGGTGAATATATATCTTTTAAATATAAAAATGTAAAGTTTTCATGTAGTTCGCAAATCGGCCTTTTCCTAAGAGACCCTGTTTACAACCTTGCATTTCTAGCGTCACATCTCCACTAATAATATTTTTTACGGTATCTTCTGATTTTAAGTCTCATTTTCAAACTACACTGACAATTTCGGCGGGAATAGACATGTTTGAGATGTGGAAGTCATTATACGACTAATTCAGAAGCACTTCATAACCATTTTCAGAACGAATTAATTTTTTCCTTGTTCCTTTTATGGCCGCCTCAGAGTAGACACCTAGGAAATAAAATTGTAACAATTAGCAGTCAAAAAAAAGAAATGCAGCATAAAATACAGCAAGATTGCTGCAAAAGAAATAAAAATGAACAATTTTGGTGTTTAAACTATAGATTTTGAAAGTTATTGCAAAATTTAAGGGTAGGCGTTGTATCGAAAGTCACTTTCTCAATTAGGACTGGACGGAACGGGTCGTTATAGCAAGAGAATCGTTATAACGAGAGTCGACTTTGGCAAAAATTTTGGTATTTTGGTGTAAATTTTGTGTTCATAAATTGTTCGGAAAAACCAGCTAGGAAATTAAGACCTAATAAACAAATCTCTTTATTAAGAATAAACGGACCCTTCAAAAAAGCAACTTTGGCCCTTTGCAAATTAATTTTTATTCTTTATTTTTTCCTTCCAACCTTTGGAGGCCAGCACAGGCCTGGGGGGGAGGTGGGGTTTATCCTAGTAGCGTCGATTCTTTATTAAACGACCAGTCAATTAAACAAGCCTAGTAGCAACCCAAAAATGTGTCGCTAAATGATGACTTAACTGAACTCAGGCTTCGACTTAGGTCACGACCGGAAAAATTAGTTTTGTGAGACAGAGTGAAGTGATTTTAGAAATTTTTGATTTGAAATATGTTTATAATTATCAAAGCTAAACAAAAAACAAGTAAAAAGAAATACTGGATTTTTCAGTGACAATTTTAACCCACTTTTCAGCACTGTACGTGAGGAGCAATTCCACAGAAGAGTATGGGGGCTCCACTGACGGGTATTCTCCCTCACCTCTCTTTCCAGCACTTTTGTCCTCACCCCGTTCCACCAACTTCTTCTATCCCACCAAAATATTGAGCAAACTGCAACGTCAAGGCAGTGTGTCGAGTAGATTGCTGCGCACAATGGAAGAAGGCACTCAAAATGAGGTTTAAATTGGCTCAGTTCGGCATACTTGGCCGGTCTAATTCTTGCTTTATCTCCATTGCAATAATACTATTAATTACGTGTTTTCCTATTCTTTTTTGGTGACAATTAGTTGCATCTAGGTAGTTCCATAAAAAGAAAGTAGGTTTATCCGAGTAATCTTACTCGGGTAAGTCTACCGGGTAGGATTACCCAGGTATCCGGTAAATTTGTACCAAAAGAAAATTGCTCGTTATTCGCTGTTTTACCTAGGTGACTGGTAACCTTACCGGTTACCTCATTCTTATGGTACAGATAAAAACTTACTAGTTACCTGGTAACCATACCCTCTATCTGCGGGTACCTTTTATGGAACGGGTAACTGGTAGGGTATTCGTCGTCCGAGCTTGTTGAAGAATCAACAAGCTTTATCGACACTTCTATTGGGATTTTTTCCCATTCTTCCTTGATAGCCAAGATTTTTTAAACTTCTTCTTTTGGATGCGACGCTCCACTCGCGCTCACATTTGTTTGATTGGATTAAGATTCGGAGATTGTGAAGGCCACTTCAGCAAAGCCACATTCTTGTCCTTGAACCACCCCGACACTGTTGCTCTAGCGTTCTTCGTCGCCCTTGCCTCCCTTAGCTCTTCATTACCTATCATCAGAATTGAAGTGTGCTTGGGATCATTGTTCTGTTAAAAAATCAATGCAGCCAGCGTCTTTTCTTTCGCGTGAGGCAGCATATAATCTTCCAATATTGCCCTGTGGTCGATATTGCCTTCCACTCGAACAATTGGACCGACGACATGCCGGGAAAAACATCCTACAAATTTCATAAAAATTTATAGCACCCTACTTCCCTCTAAAACGAGAATTTCACCCCAGATCATTACAGAGCTACCACCATGCTTTGTGGTAGGAACTTGATAACAGACATGAAAACTCTTACCAACTGATCTTCGAAAATATTGGACTCCATCAGAAGAAAACGGATTGCTCTCTTCACTCCACAGAACCTTCGCCCAGTCATCTTTTGTCCAGTGCAGATGCTCCTTTGCGAACTCCGCCCTAGCATATATATCCCATCTCAAGCCTAAGCCTTTAAGCCCCCCACACCCCCTCCGGGGGCGTGAGAGGCTTGGAGGGTTAGAGATGCACGCACACACTTACTTGCGAGATGAATCCGAGCAAGACTCGTGATAATATATGCATTCAAACAAATGCTGTCGAATGCTGTCTGATCTAACTAACCCAAAACTATTTGTTCTTGTGAACAGAACATTTAGCATATACGGAATATAGTGACCAAATATATGGACTTTAGTCAGTTAAAAGTCTAATCCGATCTAGTAGTATCTCTCTAACATTATCTTATTTTTGAAAATCTATCTGCTTAATATTGAGTGTTTGTATTGCCAAGGAAATTGTGAAATTTTTTTTTTTTGAATTGGGCTAGTCATTAACCAGCAATGCGAGTGTATTTTTGATGTTATAGACAACAATATGTAGACAAATAAATTTATATTTTTATTCTGCTTTAATATCTACTACTCATCAGTGCTGTTTCTGTGCATTAGTGCTGTTCACCAGTGTGAAATTTGACCACATGTATTTACAATTTACATGCTGACTCAAAACATTTACCCTTTTTAAACAAATGTTTACAAATGAAACAGCGGTGGAAACATTAGTTATTATCTAGCATTTTGTAGCGCATCTCTTTCCCTTTCGAATAGTGAATAAAACTTGGATTATTATTTTTCCGGCACTTATGCCGTTTACACCTCCACCTCTTTTTTTTGCCTTGGTTCCCCCTGCAGGCCTGTGTTCAAAAAAAATTGTCCTCCGCCTCTGGCCTCCCTCCGGAGGATTCTTCCAGGGGCCAACACAGGCCTGTCACCCTGTTGTCGTAGCCCCTCTCAGCATTTCCAATACGCTAAAAACGATACAAAAGTTAATTTCCCACATTTTTTCGCCATAAAAATCCAGTTTCTGGTAAGTCGAAAACTTCCATATTATGCCTTAAGGGACCATTGTAAATGGTATTTTCAGACTCCAGGTACTACACTTAGGAATACAACTAAGCTTTAGGCTTAGGGTTGGTCAGTTTAGTCAGCCAAGACATAGCCCGTGCCATGTTATAACTAAGTTTGGTTTTACCCTACGCTGACTTACTCTAGACTTAGTTGTATGCTTGATTCTAGCTTCTGCGGTATGAAAATACCATCAATTTTCGACTGAGGATTAGGGCTTTCAACTGACTTTCTATGACCAAAAGGGTCAGAAAATGGCTTTCTTATCGTGTTTAACGTGTTAGAAATGCTTAGAAGGAGTTAAAACAACTTGATACTAGAGGATCAAGGCAAAAATGGGGGGGGGGGGAATGTGTTGTGATGACCTAATATTTGAATTGCTCTTTTGTCTCGAGTGGAAATTTATTGTGTTGTGGCTATATCCAAGTTAATGTGATTTTTATTTTTGGAGAATATTGATTATTGGATTATTGTGGTATTGTGTGTGTAATACACACTGTGTATTCTGTTCTGTTATCAAATTAAAAATCTATTTCTATTTCTTGTTTGTCGGTACTGTCTCTAGACACTACTACTTATATATTTACCGATACAACAGAATGCACGGCATAAGTGCCGACATGTGTTTAAAAAGGGTTCAAGCATTTGGGTCATCCTGTGCAACATGGTTTTCTATGAAAAAACCCACCCAGGTACTATGGCGAATAAATAATGACGGAAAACAGTTCACTAAATTATTTTTTGCATTCCTTTCTTAAAAAGATGCTAGATATGGGTCGTAAACTAAAAGCTCTCAATAAAACATAGCAAACTGTCTTCCATGCATTTAAACATGCTCTTTAAACATCTCTCCTACTTGTTCCTGAGTCAACAACCCTAGTTTCTGTTGCACATACAGAATCTTGAAGTCAAGTAGGCATTTCTGTTTCTCCAGCACCTGTAAAAACAAAAATATCAAAAGAAAAAGTCTAAACATCTAATCAAAAGCAATTTTTCAATGCCGAAATCCAGTATTTTGAAAATATATCAACAAGTTCTGGTTTTTATTATATTATCTCTGCTTTCAAATTTAAATGTTTTTGATAAATGGCTACTCTCCACAATCTTTTTTTAATAAAACTAACTTTTTCTGAAGTTTTTTAAAGGTCCTGCAAAAGTTATACACTTGAGTTACTGCCTTATTTTCGCATCATGATTAAAGCTCGATCTGACATCACATGCACGTCATTCTTCGATAACCTGGCACGCCAATGAAGCAGGTCTTAAGTGCCGAATTATCGAGGATGCCGAGTTGTCGAGGTCTATTTTTTGATAAAACCACTTCTCGGGACCTTCCTTGGGGCGTCGATTTATTGAGGGTGGCGGATTAACGAGGGTGGACTGTATTCTTCAAACAGAGAGTGCTGATCTATTTTAAAAAATATGAAGCAAAAATGCTTCTGTGATGGTGAACAAATGTTGTGTCAATTTAAGAAGAGTTAACCTCAATCTGCAAGTCTTTGATCCTTTCGTCTTTGGACCTGTTTGTCTCACTATTACTCTTCGTGCCATTGGTATATATCAGTGGAACTTCAGTTTTTCTCTTTTTACCGGTCTCTAACATGACTGATTGGTGTAACAAGGTTTCCAGGTGGCTGTCTGCACAGTCCCTTGTGTCTTCTTGAGGTTCTGCGAATCGACTATACATCAGCAATTAAAACATAAGAATTTACCAACCAAAAAACTCTTCTTTTGTAGAAAGCAGAGAATCTAAATTTTTTCTTTAGAGGTAATAAGAACAAAAATAAGAGTAATACTTGATCGCCTCTTGGAGCTGATACTCTGACTAAGACAGTCGTCTGAACCCACTTCTTCCAGTATTTTATGGAAGGGTTGCTCTCTGGAGGGAGTTTCTCCAGTTCTTTCCATCTCCGCCTTGTACCTTTTGTAGTCGGAGACCATGTTCTTGTAGCGAGTCTTTACCATTTCCACACTCCGAATAGCTCGGGAATCCTTTAAACATAAAACAGTTAAAGTAAAATTTGGAATAAACAACTGACCACTTGGTTGACTTTTTCGGTAATTTCTTCCCATTTTTGGTGCTTTACTCGGTTGTTCACTTTTATGGCGGCTGAATGGCCAGAGTCCAAGAAATGCCGCCTTAGGTGGTATTCCTAAAGAGCACTTGGCTTTATCACTTAGGCACAATTCACGTCTGTACATATTTCTAAAAAGATTGAAAAGCATGTGCTAACACCTGCACGTTATTGCTAGTTTAGCACTGTTGAGTAAAAGGTAATAGAATTTTTTAGTTTGCTGAAGTCTCAGATCTCAAGTGTTTCAAGAAATCGGCTTTGGAAAAAAATACGGACCCTACTAAAGTATATATCCCTTCTAGCCTTTTTTCATCACTGGAACTAGGCAAAAAGAGTGTCTGAGGGCATATATTATTGCAAGTATTTCTCGGATTTATTTCGCAGGTATGAGTGTGTGCGCATCTCTAACCCTTCAAGCCTTCTACGTTCCCTCCGGGGGCGTAGAAATCAGAGCTACTTGATTATGCCCATCCCCCCAAATCAAGTTTTCGAAAAGTGCTTAAAAACCATTTTTAAGTAACAGTTTTGGTAGAAAGAGGCCAAAACAGTGACTGAGACGGGAATAAGGGCTGCATTAGAGAGAGAAGGGAGTCATAGGGGACACTAATTTGCAAGGCCTTTCAGCTGTTTCCCTTACAGGACCAGGGCAATAAGTGCATCTAGATGCATTCTCTAATGAAGAGTATTGCTCGTGATTCATCTCGCAGGTAAGTCTGTGCTCAATTCTAATTCTCAAGCCCCTTTAACTCCCTTACGAAAGCTTGGATTTGAGCTTCTTTATGTGGTAGGTCCTTGTAAGGGAAACTATGTTCAAGATCTTCTCTTTTACTACAGAGTGGCCCCTTAATTGTCCCTTGCCCTCCCTTATACAGCCCTTCTTCCCAGTAAAATTTGGTTGAGTAGCCCTTTTACAAAATAACCATATTCTTTTCCTTTTCCCTCCCAATACAGCCCTCAAACCCTTTAAAATAGTCTTTTTGTTTTTTGGAATGGTTTTTAAACGCTTTTGAATGTTCTGCTTTTGAAAAACTTGATTTAGGAGTGGGTATAACTGAGTAGGTCTGAGGATTAGAGGGGTGTTTATATTCTAGTAACGCCTGTAATTTTTTTTCAAAACCAATTTCTCTCGAAAAACTGAGGCTCCATTTTGGCCATAGTGCTGAACACTGAGTCAAACACCATCATTGTAGACAAAGCTTAATTTTCAGGCTAATACACGGGTTTAGTTTCTCACATTAATCTTATTTGCACATTTTTATTAAAGATTACAGCCATGGAATGATGATATTATTTGGCCAAAAACCAACCAATCTTTGTGACTACAGAAAATGTTGGCTTACCCTGATCATAACTTCATCTTCCCTGTCACTGAATTTGACAGTTCTGGCTCGATCACTTATGGTGGTGGCCGGCTGAGTATTTGCAGTAAGGGAGTCCACCATTCGGAGAGTGCTGTTGTAACTGTCCTCCTCCATAGCAAGTGCTGCAAATGTATATCTACTTCAAAATCAGCAAAAGAAGATATTTCTAATAAAAAAGTGTCTGTAGTAAAAGATAAACCGGTTTTAAAAGGAAGTAGCTGTTTTAAATAAATCACAATTTAAATAATGACAAACGCAAATTTGGATTTATTTGAAACTGAATTTAGATTTTTTGTAACAAGTTGCATGTCTCGTTGCATCCAACATCTAGTCAAAATATGACCTCACCTGAATGGTGTTCAAAGACTGGCAGTTCAGGGTGTCTATTGAGCAGGTGGCGTTTTGCGTTGCTCGCAGTAATCGGGGTCTGAGACTTGTAGTCACACTCAGAACACTTTCTACCATCCAAAAAATACTCAAAATACTTGGACACTTAATGTGGAAAAGCGTTAAAAGCGACATTAATACAAATAAGCACATCTTAAAAATATCACACACATCTTGAACCAGCTTTGCTTCTGCAAGTGTTGCTCCTTGTTCTCTTATTCATTGGAGTATTCAGAGAGCTGTAGCTGTTGTCTTTCATAAAAAACCTAAATTTGATGTTTTGAGGGAAAAAATTGGTTTGTCTACAAACTATAAAAGATATTTTCAAAAAAGTAGCAAACTTTCTCGTGGCCAACCAAGCAAATTGTTTTACTGGTCTGTTCGGGTTAAATTGGCTTTTGCTTTTGTAGGAACGGCGATTTGTAAGTATTTGGAAAATGAAGTTATTGGATTTCAATAGCCAAAAATGTAGACTTTTGTGAAATGTGGTACTGATAACTTACATAAAAAAAAATAGATTGTAGTTATTATAATGAGATTTTTGCAAAAATTTACGTTTTTGCCATTCCTTAGTAATAGCAAATCGCCATCCCTGATCTCTTATTAATCAGAGAAAAACCTCAAGTGTTTGTTAACGTAAATCCTCTAATAGACAGCCATTCTAAATTCAAAAAAACTTGTTTGTGAAATTGTATTTTTAACCTATGTTTTGCTGATGTTTTCTGGGCATGTTATATACCAAAATATAGCCTAAGTTATAAGCTAGTCTACATTATAAACTACATTTTGACATATAACATGCCCTAGCGACACCAACAAAACATAGGTCAAAAACACAATGACACAAACACGCTTTTTTGAATTTAAGGTGCTCGTCTATGAGAGAGTTTACGGTAATTAATAAATAAATAACTTAAAATAAAGCATTATCATATGGCAGCACACACATTTGGCGCCTAATCAGCGATAAATAGAGATTGGAATAAATCTGGAGGATTTAAACTAAATTGTGTTTGAATGACACACCACTTTTCTGGCGTTTTAACTTGTTGATTCAAATAAGTTTAAATCAACAAGTCGAATTTAACTTGTGACAAACAACTTCTCTTATCAAATCACTTAAAGGGTCATCGCTGTCACATACAATGTAGATGGATCAAATTTTAATAAGCGCGGGCCACTTTGTTTTCCTTTACCAATAGACTCTTTTGGGTTGCTCATGAATTTATAAAAAAGAGTGTATTTACATACCAAAGAGAAGTGGGATCTGTTCCCGAATGAATAACGATTTTTTACATCAGTTTCCTCTCCGTTGTTTCAGACCCTTCTAAGCATTTCTAATAGGCTAAAAACGATACAAACTTTATTTCCCACACTTTTTTGCCATATAGACTCGGTCTGTGGGAAGTTGAAAATATCATGCCTAGGGAGACCAAGGTTAGCAACTTTATAAATGATATTTTCAGACCCCAGTTTATTATACAGGGTCCGGCATTATAATGTAACGAATGAATTTTGGCCATAACTTTCCTATTTTCTACTGTCTCGACGAGATTTTTTTTTAATAGCGGAGTCTCGAGCACATCGATTGGTACCAAACACGTATATTTGTGTTGCTTTCGCTGTCAAAAAGTTTGACTTTTTAAAAATTGTCCGCTTTTAGATGCCTTATACGCCTGAAGAACGCCGCATACACGCCGCGTCGAGTGGTTCATTGAGGAGGACAAGAGTGTCGCTGAGAGTACAGGGCCATCAGTCATCATGCTGCAGCGCCAGAAGACAACACAATTGAGAATATGCCAAATTCCAGCAGGGCGATTTGAAGAACAAGAAAAGAGGATGGGTTAAAAGCAAGGTTTACTAGATCAATCCAATCATTCTAGGTCTTGGTTCCCAAGTCCCCAAATTTTCGACTTCCCAAAAACCGACTTCCTAGGACTAAAAAGTGTGGGATATAGTTTGAAAAATATCTTTTTAAGTTCTAATCATCCTTTTTTAGTGTTTAAGTCGGCATACCTTCTCTACATGGCATTCTTGAACAAATGGCTGGCTTTATTTTTCTAATTTTTTCTTTCCTATTGCCTCTCATAAATTGCTATGATAATCAGAAAGTCACATTGGCCAATTTTGGAGATGAGCAGTTCAGTCAGGGAGAACGCCACTATCTTACCTATGATGTAAGCACGAAAACTTAAAAAAAAAGATCTTATCCATCTATAAGCAATTCTTATACGCTAAAAACCATAAAGACGTTGTGTTCACACTTTTTCCTGTCAAAGTTCGAGTCTTTAAACTTTCAAAATTTATGGAGTAAGCTCAGGGTAGGCAAGCGTAGGTTAGCCGCAAACCACTAAGCTCAGGTTAACATGGTATACACTGAGTATTGACTAACCTATGCTGGTCTACCTTAAGCCTAAGACTTAGTTGTGTGCCTAAGTGTAGTACCCGGGGTCTGAAAATACCATTTATAAGGTTGTCAACCTTGGTCACCCAAGGTAAAATATGGAGGCATATAGAGACTGTAGTATGCATGCTATTTTCATGCATCCAAAGCTATTTTCGAGTGATTTATGTCCCAGGTATGCTTGTATGCGCATCTCAACTCCAAGTCCCCAAGCCCCGTAAGGGGTGGTGATCAGAGATGCGCGCACAGAATTACCTGCGAGATGAATCCGAGCAACATTCATGATCATACATGCGTATGAGACCTTTTTGCCAAGTTCCAGAACTATAACATGTAGCGTTTAGCTTGGAACACATAAATTTGAAGTTTGAAAAGTGCGGTTGAAAAAAATTGCGAAAAAATGGAAAACAATGTTCTTATCGTTTTAGCCTGCTAGAATATTTAGCCTATTTTTTTTGAAAGTTTAAAAAATATTTATGGAAGGTTTATTTGTTGTTGGTGCCAATTTATCTTTCAACAAAATAGGTCTTAGATAAATCACGGAGAAGGTTTTAATCTGCGCAGAGATGTGTATATGCGAGTGGCCAATACTGTACGACAACTCAGAGAGCAAGGTATATAGCTTAAAAAAACCAAACTTAGGCTACTGTCCACAGTAGAGAGCATACATTGGTTTCCAGGCTACAATTATGTACTTGTGCTGCCCCCTTGGGGCAATCTGCACCATTGGCGTATGCGTGAAAGCCGCCTAAAATGGGCTGAATTCTTTGATTTGGAAAGCCTTTCTCGTCTCATTCCTGTGATTGAGTTTGAAGATTTTTTGCAAGTGAATGGCGAAAAAATAGATCTAGTGCTTTACTTGCAAGCATATGCAGAAGGCTGGTCTGAAAATGAAGGTTACACACTCAAGTATGACAAGAGGCCCTGCATGGATGCCTACCATTACTATGCTATGGTAGAAGACGCTAAATGGTAGGTGCTCAGTGCTTTCAGTAACTTTTACGCCCTAAAAACGATTAAAACGGTTTTTCTGCTACTTCACCTCATAAAAAAAATTCTTTTTCCTTTGGGGGAGCAAGGTAATCTGTGATTTTCAGGGTATTCTACTCAGTTTTTATCACTGGAGCTGGGCAAAAAGAGTGTCTGAGTGCATGTATTATCAAGAATATTGCTCGGATTCTTCTCGCAGGTAAGTCTGTGCGCGAATCTCTAATCCTTGACCCCTTACAGGGGCGTAGGGGGCTTGCAGGCTGGGGTTGAGGTGCGCACACACAAGCATACCTGAGACATAAAGTACTCAAAAATGACTCTGGATGCATAAAACAACATGCGAACCAGAATTCCTATGTGCGGTAGATCCCAGTGAACAAAACTATCTTCAAATCCCATTTTTCAGTGCTAAAAATGGTTGGTCAAGGTCCAAAAAGAAGGTTACCTTGGTCCCCCAAGGCAAGAAATCAAAAAACTTATCTTGAAAAATTAGTTTTTTACGGAGGAAAGTCGCAGAAAACACTGTTTTAATCGTTTTTAGGGCTTAAGAGTTACTAAGAAAGGGTTGAAATATGACTTTGAAAAAAAGTTTGGAACGGGCGGGGGTTTAGTATTTAGGAGCGGCGGTTTTTGAATGGTGCAATTTCTATTTCAGGAGAGGCTTCTTTTTCACCTACGAAAAAGTGTATGCCAGCGAGTTGGAGTGTTTGTCCATCCAAGGACAGTCGAGCATTTTAACTGCTGCCATTTTAAAAGACTTCTCAAAACCGTAAGCCATTACTTATATTTTTGTGTTCATGTATTTACCGCTCTGTCGTTTAGAATCTCGTTATTGGTTGATAGAGCGGAAACAATTCTGCATGACAGGTTCGGAGATGTTTTCTACTGGAAAGCTAGAAGATCCATGCGATACGCAAAAAAGCTAGTAAAAATAGGCAATCAATTCAGGTCAAGTCTGATTTGCCTGATTTTTTTTAAATTTCACCTTTTTAGACTGGAGCACTTCAACTCCACAGATCAAACGGACCAAACCCACTTGGCAGACAGCTGGGAGATGGATCATTTGAACCAAAACACAGCTGTAGGAGGCAAATACATATCTGTTCACTGGAGAAGGGCTGACTTTGTACGCTCTCACCGACAACACGTACCTTCTATCAACTCCACCGCGAAACAGGCCTGCACTTTCTTTTTGCATAGGACTACGGCATGAGTGGATGTTGTGAACTTTTGACCACACTGTACTATTGTCAACTTCCCGGAATTGCTTAAAACGATTGCGAAAACACTATTCTCAAAGAATAGATTACAACTAAAAGTCAAATTTATGCTTTAGGGCCCCTAAATTAGGGGTCCAAGGTAAACCAATTGATTGTATTTGCTGTATTTAAGCCCCCTCCTTCTAACAGCTGCGCTTTCTTGCCTTAAAGATTGATCAAAAAATAAACGCAGGCTGTGTTTTATGAAACTAAATAATTAGACTGTGTGAGGGTGACGCAGTAGGAAGGCCACAAGACATGTGACTCATCGGATGCCTCTTTATTACTCTTCAGAGGTATACCAAAATCATAGAAAATATTTGACGCTACTCGGTTATACCTCCCCCTCAAATCAAGTTTTCTAAAAAAGTTTAAAACTATTTCCCCCCTTGCGGGGGAGACGAGGCCTCGGGGCTTGGAGTTGAGATGCGCACAAGCATACCTCAGATACAAATCAATCGAGAACAAACTCTAGATGCATGAAAATAGCATGCATTCCAGAGCTTCTTTATGTGGTAGGTCCCTGCAAGGGAAACTATTTTCAAGATCTTTTCTTTTCCTACAGAGTGGACCCTCCCTACATAGTGGCCCTATCCACTGTTTTGGGTGTCATGAGTCGTCAATTGCCCTCTGTTCGACAAATCTAACTAGAAAATACTTTTGTTGTCAGTTTTCACAAAAAAAAGTTAATTTAATGGATTTAGATAGCGGAGAAATTAAGTGCTTTGAATCTGGAGCATTTGTTTCTGAGCACAGATGCAGATGTGAAGGAAGTGGAAGCCCTAGTGCACCAGCTTAACAGCCTCCAACCAATCCATGTTCACCGTTTCATCGCCGATGACATGTCAGATGCAGCTGTGTCTATAGTTGACCAGTGGGTTTGTGCCCATGCTCGCTATTTCATTGGCACCCATCTATCCACTTTCTCTTTTAGGTATCTTACAACAATATATGATACAAATTTTAATAAAAAACAAAAAATTATTTTTTTTAATACTTTAGTATAGTTAGATTCGAATTTTTCTGGTTTCAGAATTCATGAAGATAGAGAGATTCTCGGTTTTCCTCCCTCGACCACCTTCAACCGATTGTGCTCTGATGAAGAAGAGGAAGCCAAACAAGAAAAAGGAGAAGCCGCATGTGAACAGCCGGCCAAATGGACAATTGTGTATGAGTAGTAAAATTATTTATCAGATAATCAGTACGTTTATACATGCTCCAAACATTTACAATTTAAATTAAGTGACTGCATTACTTATTCGCTTAGTGGTGATCTCTTTTAAGCAGCATTATAAAGGGTGTTTCAAAATTTTATAGCACTTTTGAAGGGCTGTAACTTTTTACTGTGACAGAATTTTGAAATTCTGTAAATGCAGATCGACTCAGTTTTGATGACATTTTTGTTGGCATATCACGCCCAAAAAAAAAATTTTTGGTCAAAATTTTGAAAAATTGCCTTGGTCCCCCCTGTGGATTGGAAAATTGGGAAATTTTAAACATTGACAAATTGACTCTTTTCTGTGAATTTACGCCGGTAAAAAATAACTTTTCATAAAATTCTTCTTACGCTCGCTGAATCCACGTGCTAGATAATCGTCATACCACTGGGGAATGCTTGCTCCGGAAGGTTTTCGATGGGGTGTACGAAATTGGTGGCAAATGACACTTGGACTCCCTTGCTTGGCGAACGAAACAACGGAAAAAGCTTTCTCTTAAGGTGTGAATTGCATCCGGACTTAACAAAGATGAGTCTAGTGCAAAAGAAAATGGTAAAAAACCATAAAAAATCGTGAGAAACGAGGAAAAAAAGTCAATTTGTCGATGTTTAAAATTTCCCAATTTTCCAATCCAAAGGGGGGACCAAGGCAATTTTTCAAAATTTTGAAACACCCTGTACGGATTGTTGTTGTTTGCGTCTTAATCTACATTTATTTCCCACAGTTCAGAAATGGTAAAGCCCGGTTTGAGTTGTTCAATGGCTACACCCAGCTCCTAAATGCATTAATTAGTTGACTACTATTTTACCTGCATTCACATATTTTGCTGAGCAAAAACAAATAAAATACCTCAGAATAGACTATGGCTCTTTGTTCATCTGCATACAATCCATCTGAGAAATAGGCCTGAATAGATTAGCTTTGATCACTTAACTAAGCACCCCATTTTCTGGTTTGTCCACTGCTATCATTGCAAAGGGGCATGCCCCCACCTTATATGGCTGAATGCGCAACCACCACCTCGATTTTTACCCTGAGTAGGCAAACTTTTTTGTGTTCTTTTAACGCTACACTTAGTGATTTTTTTACATACATTATGACCGAGCAGCCTACTGAAGAGTCTTCAGTGAAAACCTTAGAACAAAGAGAAAGTCATAAAAATGCGGTAAAAGAGGACGTCAAGAACATCCAAAGAGTGGTAGATTATGTTTCTTTAAAACATTACCGCAAAAGCATCAATTCTGAGAGGTTTATCGTCAATTTCAGGCTCTTGATCTTGAACATCAGAGCGGTTTGGTTGTTGGTCAGCTGTTTGGTAAAGGTCCTGTGAATTACATGATAGTTTTGTAAAATTAAACAATTGTAAAACAACCGCTTGATCTCGTGTGAATTGAACCCCAAATATGGGGGCTTTCTGGTAGGATGTGTGGAGAGCTTGGATTGTGCGGCAAACAATCTCAAGTCGTTCTTCTGGATCGATTCTAAAGCCGAGGATGTATTCTCCACTCTGAAAAAGGGTCTTATTTAAAGTTGCCGACAATAGGAATCACTTAAAGAACCATACTTATTGCAGACAATAAAAAATCACTTTTATGCAGGGCTTCTAAATGTACTTTTTAAAAAGATTTGTACTTTTTTTAAGGTCCACAATCTTTATCTTTTTTAATGTACTTTTTAAAAAGATTTGTACTTTTTTTCGGTCCCTGTAAAGAGAATTTTGGTGCCAGAAATAGCGGAGAACGATGACCTTTTCAACGAAGTGATGAAAGTGAACCGGATGCTGCGACAAATTCCGGATGAAGTCTGGTACGCGAAATCTGGTACGCGGAAGATCTTCAAGGTGAGACAAAAAATTTTCAAGTAGCGGATTTTAAACTACTTCTTTAGGAAAATGACTCTCTTCCGCATCTCTATCGTCTCGTCAGCATCATACTCTCCATCCAGCTGGCCAATGCGTTCGTCGAGCGCGTCTTCTCTT
>BBSZ01014429.1:0-59186 GCA_000981365.1 Subanguina moxae
ATTTGTTACGCCACAGCAATTTACATATACTCGTTTACAGTACTCATTTTTTGAAAGGATTTCTTTATTTTGAGGCTCCCTATTAGGCAGAAAAACCTCAGGAATCCAAATCTGAAAACAGAACTTCAAAGAGAGGCTTGGTTGTTGAGATATGATCAAAACTAGGAGAAAAAGAGGATAAAAACTATGTTTGCGGTTGGTTATGATCATATCTCAGCAACCAAGCCTCTTCTTAAAATTCTGTTTTCAGATTCCGATTCCTCAGGTATTTTTGCCTACTGGGATGCTTCAGAATAAAAAAATCCTTTCAAAAATGAGTATTCTAAATGAGTATATGCAACTTTTTGTGGCGTAACAAAGTGACCGCGTAACAAATGTACCTCGTAACAAATTTTCGCGTAAATTATGGTGTACAGCCAAAATAAAACTGTTAAAACTGTTAAAGAGGATCCTTCTTGACAATTCCAACCCGTGCTCTGTCATTCTTCTCGCTCGATTTTCGCGGCCGACCACTTCCACAAAGACTAGCAGTAGAGTTTGAGACCTTGTAGCGCTTGTAGACCCGCGAAACTGTTGAGTGATTGACTGATAAGAGAGAGGCAACAGCACGATCGGTTTGGCCACTTTCCTTTGCCCGAGCGATGGCATTTTTCACCTCCGGCACTACTTTTTTGAACGACATCATCACTAAAAATACTGTACTAACAATCTTAAACCATGAGGCTATCCGTTATCATACAAAGTTTCAACAATGTTGCATAAAAATTAATTTGGTGCAAGTTTTTTGTCCGCCTGAAAATTGATGTCACTGCGAAAAATGCGTTGGTAGGGCTTCTATGTGAAAACACAAAGCGACACATTTATAGTCAAAATGTAGCTAAGAGTCTGTGCAACAATTTTGCTATTAACAGTTGCATCAAAAAATAGTCTGTTAAAAGATACGCGCCAAAATGTGCCAAAAAACTGCTTGGTGCAAGTGTTTTGTCCGCTACTGTAGTACAATTTGAATTGGCATAAGTTTTTGCTGCCCAAAATTGGATGGGATAGTCAAACTGTTAGAAGATAGAAGAGTGAGATGTGGTATTAATTTTTTTTGGCCTAAAAATTGTGCGCATGTTAGAACAACATGTATTACATAAACTACATTTGTTTTCTCTTCCACTTTAACATTATGTAAACTTTCTATTTGGTGATTTTTTTGCAAAATAGTAACTTTTTAGCCAAAGATGAATTCTGAAGATATTTTGCTCGAAGCCGATTTGGACAAAGTGAAGACCAAGACTGCGAAGCGGATGATCGCTCCGCTTCTCTACTTGGTAAAGTTTTAACTCTATACCAAAATTATGCAAAAATTATTTTAGTTGACATCTTTGAACACTGATCAAGTCGCACAGCCCGAAAGCAATCAGCGCAGTGACAGGAGCGCTACTATTTTGCGTGTTAAAGAAACTTTAGAAAATTTCGTCAATATCGGTCAAGAGATTATTCGAAGCCATCCTCCGGACGAGGGTATGGAGCAACTTAACGATGAGCTTGAAAAGATTTGGATTGCTGGTTAGTCCAGAAATTCTGTTTGTAAAATTATAACAAATGGTTCAGGTTCTAATTTGCTCTCTGTTGGTGCTGATTTTGCGAAAGATTCGAGAAATCTCACTCTCCAATCGATGACCATTGATGCCAGCCGCTCTACTTTGAATGCTATGGTATGATCTCTCGGCTCTGTTCATTTCACCTGCCTATTTTTTCAGGTCAAGCTGCTGATGGTTGCTGACATGATGGACTATAATCAGAAAATTTTGAAGGAAATAGAAGTATTTAAGGTTGTTTTCATTTGCTGGCAGCTTTCCCTGGTATTTTTATTTCGTATTTTTATTTCCTATTCTCAGGCGGAGCAAATGAAGTTCAAGTTAGCTGTAGGTAAGTGGGACGAGACTGAAAATGACCTCATTGCACTGGCTAACCGAATGTATCAGATCATGGCCAACATGACTGAATTCACAAGGTGAGTATTATTTTATTTAATGGAAAATAATAACTTTTTCCTTTAAAGAGGCGAAGGACCTTATCAATCAACTATGGACATCATCATGGCTTCTCAACAACTGTCTCATGTGGGTGAGCGACTCAACGCATTGGCTCGTCAAGTTGGCAATGAGTGTGTGGAGAGTAAGTCTCTTGTGTCAATTATTTTGATGGCACTTGACTAATAGGCAACACCAAGAAGGATCTGTTTTGCTATTTGGAGCGAGTCACTTTGTTTTGTCATCAACTGAATGTTACTAGCAAAGTCGGTCTTTGCGTTGGTGAAGTCCGTCTCTATAATATCTTTGACCATTTAGGTCAA
Source organism: Subanguina moxae (assembly GCA_000981365.1). Lineage (NCBI taxonomy): Eukaryota > Metazoa > Nematoda > Chromadorea > Rhabditida > Anguinidae > Subanguina > Subanguina moxae. Next base: position 2,345 of record BBSZ01014429.1, read on the forward strand.
AGCGGATGTTCGAATACTCGATGATCAAGTGAGCGGCCTTGAATCGGCACTTTGTCTAATCCAAAATGCGAAAAATTTGCTTAATGCGGTCACAGCCACAGTCACAGCAGCCGAGATTGCTAACACTAAAGTATGCATGCTTTAATGGTGCTAATCGTATGTGTTTAAAGTTTTTGTTTTAGTATCGAAAGCCAGGAAGCGATGCTCCGGTTCTTGTTCAGTGGAAGAAGGTGGAACCAGCGCCAAGTTCGATTAGGACCCCCGCAACTAATCGTCGTCAAAGTTTCTTGCACAAGTGAGTAGCTTGTGATGGTTGCTTCCAAAAAGACTAATTCTGTCTTCCTCATATGACATATCTTAAAGTTTTGCTTGCAAAGTTTGCTTGTTTTGTTTCACTACTGGTTGTGTCGTGGAATAATAAATTTGTTGTGGTTGAATTTAAATTGTTTTTCAAATTGTGGGCTGGTTCCATTAAATATTTTGTGCAATCGATGAAGCATAAGTTTTGTCATTACGGTGATTCACTTTCACTTTTTTAATCTTTCCTTATTATAGGACAAGGCTAAAGTGCCCTCAACCTTTACAACTGGTCGTCATTCAAGTCAAGACGGTGTTGCAAGGATGGAAAGATGCCATTTAGAACCGCAATAGGGAGAATCTTAAAGTTTTGTAATTAAAATATTTGGCTGCAAACTGCATCCTAAACGGAGGCTCAGGAGGAGCGGATACAGACATATTGGGGTGTTGGAGGACCTGCGGAGACACGGCTTTGCGCCTGCATTATGAGATGAACACCGGAGAGGTAAATAAATTCTCGCTGCATGAGACAATCACTGGGGTAGTAGACGATTTCTCACTCCCAGAAACCTCAGACGTATGAGAGTATCGGACGAAATGGGAAGACACCACTTTAGACTTGTAGTCGATTGGAATGTTACGATAAGATGCGTGTTTCAATTCATTCCAGCGGGGTCTTGAGTTACGGGGAGTATGAGTGACCAACCTGTGTAGCAGCGGTCTGAGCTTGTATTGCTGATGTGGTCTGTCCATTGGCACCACTTGAACAGGCGGTCACTAGTTTAAAACCTTTCTCTGCCAAAGTGTCGCATGCCTATAATATCTTAGGTGTTAAAGCATCAAATGAAGCACATTTTAGCAGGTTCCCACCCTTTCCAAACATTGATGCTTTAAATACAAGCGAGAAGTGTATCTCTCAGAGCCCTCTCGGTCGGGATCTCGACTTTCGTTAAGGGTGTCACTGAACACTTCGCGACTAAACCAAATAGTTAAATTACAACTCAACATGTCTTTTCAATTTTATCTAGCAACCATAAAGCAGCTCTGCCGCAGACTAGAATCCTGTGCAACTTTCTGAACTTTACATCTGCCTGTCCATCACGTCCAAAGGCAAAGGTGCCTCGGTAGCCAAGTGTGATAAAGCCACCTATTTTAGGAATATTTAGTTAAAATATTTTCAGATCAATTTTCTTACCAGTTTCACATAATGGATTAGGAGAGCTACCGCTACCGCTGCTTCCATTACCTGCCCCTCCAGCAGCACCATTGTTGTGGGGAGAAGGGTTCTTCGGTGGATACTTCAGGTTGTAGAATGGCGTTAACTGTTGCATCAGACCCTCCAACTGGTAAAACATCACTTCTTCTCGCAATCTAGCCATCTCTTTGAAACTGTCCGGCAATAGCAGTTTTCCACTCCGCAAATAATCCAATATATAAGCAAACAAATTACCATCCCTGTCCACAAAGTAAGTGCCATCTGGAAAACGACTTGCAACCTGAAACTTTGAGAAAAAAGTTAAATGTTGGATTGAAAAGTTTCTATTTTTTTGCTTTGTCTTCGTGTAAAGGCGTCTGAGATTACATATATCTATATATTGTATTTTTTCTAACAATCGCAAACTTTTTTGAAATGTTTTACTTAGAAATTCGGATTCCCAAGGTTTTTTCTTCTTAAAAAAGGCTGATTAAAACCTACATGCTTGTGCATTTCCAAGCCATCAGACGCAAATAACTGGGCAAGAAAGGATTCGGGCTCTTTGGACAACAAAGTGGCCATAGTAGTAGTGTAGCAAGTACCACCCACATTCAACTGGACCACGGCCATATGGTTCTCCTCCGTAGAGTCGTCAGGCATCTTGTTATCCTGAGCTGATGCTGAGGTGTCTGCGGAAACAGACGTTCGTCGATTTTGGAGAAGGATGTGCGAAAGAATGATGATTGGACTTGAGTGAAACTGCTAATAGTGGAATGTTAGCTAAGAAAACAAATTAAAAGATTGGTAAAGTGAAGTAGTTGATGAATGAATGGTAACAGTTGACTTTAGGAATATTATTTTCTGTAAAAGACCAACTTAGTGCTGACACCATAAAATGAAACAAAAAAATGTGTAAATAATCAATTTTGTACATGGCTATGCTGGGAATAGAACCCCGATCTTGTGGTTGTTTTTTTTTATGATTATATTTTCAATAGGATCAAATTGTAATCTCCCGTCTAACTATGCGTCAAATTTCTAAAACTTGATTATCTAAAAATTTGGCGGCCACTTTTGATAAAAGCATGTGTTTTCGAATACTTTCTAGAACACCATAGTGGGTAAGCATATTCAGGAATAAAAATCTGTAAGCCGAATTCCAAAAAGCTATTAATTTTTTCTTTCGTATACTTGGCGTTCATTGTTTTCTTGTTGTTTAGAAGCAAACCATAAAAAACTATAACAATAATAAGTATGCCATTAAAAAGTAATTTAGAAGTGCGCACACCAAAAGCCACGTATATATATAAATGAGTAAAGGCAGCGGTTTAACGAGTTCGCCTGAACTAATCACCTAAACTTATTAGCATATAATTTAATCCTTCAGCAGTAAATTATTTACTTGTCATTCCAAAGGCAGCCATCCATGCATGCTTTTAGCACATTAAAATGGCTTATAACACCATCACCCAAATGAATAAAAAAATTGTTTTCTGAGAAAAACATCTGTTTTACAAATGCAAACACAAAAGACAAGACTGGCAATTGAGACGATTTTCATTAAATGGTTTTAAAACAACGTTTTGCTGAAAATGAAAAGAAAATATTTCGAATTGTTTACCGGCAAGCCTTTTTCGAAGCTGATTTTATTCTTCTTCTTTCATTTATTTTAGTTTAGGTTTTTGTTAATATTGTTGACCTACTATTTAGCCCTGCAATTCTAATTTTCAATCGGAATTTTAGGACTCTATTGTCAATCCAATATTACTTGCCCTGCCTATGTTCCAAAAATTTTTAAAAAACTTTGAAACCAATTGAAAGGAAACTTAGCTTCAATGTTTTAAATTCTGGTCAAAATTTTTGGAAGTTAGCTAAGTGGAGTGATCACTAGTTGGAAGCTTTAAAAGCAGTGCCAAAGATAGTTTCACAATCTTAAGAAAAAAAAACATCGATTAAATTGTTTCTTCTCTGTCTTTGGTGTCTTCTTCTTGCACTGGCCTTGGGTATTTTCTCTTTTGTTTTGGTTTTTAGCCACTTTTAAAATACTTCTATAAAAATACATAGTTTGGAAAATGTTAGCGAAAAATTGGAACTCTAGTTATGTAAACAATCTCAAATTTTGGCATGAAATCACCAATTTTAGTTCATTTCAGCTTTAAAATGCCTAGGTAGGGGTGAACACATTTGCAAATAGAATTTTCTTTTTAAAAAGCCAAGGCAAATATACACATAAACAACAGCAGCAGCCAATTGGGCCATTAGCAGTGTCGGCTGTGGGCCCACAAGTGCGCCTATGGCTTAACACCCTTTAAAGGCGATCTTATCCGTGCCCATTCCGACAGACTCTTTTTACTTGGAAATAAAAAGCAACGGAGTGGCTGCTGCTTCTCACCGACACTTCCTTTTCCGTCTTATTTCTGGCTGGTTTAAAACAAGAAGGCAATTACAAACGGCTGCTGAAAAGCAAAGCTAAACAATAGTGGGGAAAAAAAAAGATTTTGGGGGTTTATCTTAGACAAGTCTAGAAGCACTAACAAATCTTTTTCGGTTTCTTTATTTTTTTTATATTTTGGCAAAAAACACTTGGTCTGTTTATCCAAAATCAACTTTTTGCCCTCGTCGCTCAAGGTAAACATCTCACACTTATGTATTTTTAGACACAAAAAATGAAAAATAAAATATATCTTGCTTCTTTTTTCAGCCATTTCTTAAAAAAAAATCGACAAAAGTATTACCAGGGATGTAAAGAAGCGATAATTCAAGAAAATTAATCACTATAAGCAGTGTTTTCTTAATTGACACTGAAAAGTCAGTGTAGCTACCTAACACTTTACAAAAGTGGTCAAGTCAAGTGTCAGTTTTCAGATGTTAGTTTAGCAAAAAAACGTCAGTGTATGTTTTTATACATTGAAATGAGCCAATGACTACTTCTAAATAAATAAGCCAACAAAAGGGGTAGGAAATAAGAACGGACGTTTTACTCTAAATATCATGGGTAATCACACTTTTCCTGGTTTTTTTAGAAGATAACTCCCAACATATTTTCTTTCTAATCCGCAAAAAATAAAATTTTATTGTCTTAGTGAGAATAAAGGCTTGGGCGAACATATGGCGCAATAACTTTTGCACTAGCAAGAACATTTTTGGAGATTAGTTTTCAGCTACAAATGTTTTAATGATGTGTATTCTAACAGTATGATATGCTGGCAGTAAACAATTGGTGATATTGTGCAATCAAGTTCACATATAACACTATCTCCGGTATAACAACACTTTCAGATGTTTTTTCTCAAAAAAATGCCGAATAGAGACAGCCATTTCTAAAAGAATTTTTTATTTTGAGAAAAACAAGCAAGCAAAATGTCCTAAGGAATTTGAATCTGAAAGCAGAATTTCAACATATGGCTTGGTTACTGGGATATTCAGTCTTTCATATAAAGCGTAGTAGTAGGGTTGGTCTCTCTCCCGTGAAAAAAACGAGCGAAAGGGATATTAGCAAAGTATTTCGGGCTGGAGGAATGACTTGAGAGGTATTAGGAAATGTTTTGGCAACGGGAGGGAGGGATATGCACCAGGAAGGTATACGGAAAATTAAACCTAAAGAGTAGCACCAGAATTAGTAAAATAAGTCAAAAATTAGGGCAAACAAGGACTAGGTAGGGTCGCATTTGAGGTGTTGTTAGTAATAGAGGCTGGACTGCATGCAAAAAATGATAGTATGGAAATTTGGAAATTTCGGAAAACCAACTTTTGACATAAAAAGTATTTTTAATAATAAATATAAAAAATTGTTTAACAACAAGTTTAACACAATTCGAGAAATAAAAAATAAGCGACACACAAAAGGAAACACTCCACAAAAATGTAACAAGTTGCTGGCCATGAGATTATTTCAAGTACCTTACATTTCTCTTTGACTGCGACAACATAAAATAACGCTATTAAACAACAATTAGAAGTTGTTAAGAGGGAGACAAAGTAGTCGGCTATAAGTGGCAAAAGAGTAGCAATAAGATATAAAAAAAGGCAAGGAAGTGTTTTACAGAAAAAAAACTACTCGTTTTGCTGACTCCGCCAACTAATTTGCAATAATTTTATGATTTTAGACAATTTTGATTAGAAATGACAACGGCACAAAATCCTGGCCATATCCGATCCCTCTGAGGCTAAAGCCGAGTTATGCACTTCCTCTCCTGCTAGGTACGCCTATGTATATAATATTAGGTCGTTACATAAGTTTTGTCTGATTTTCAACAAAGTTTATTTCAACAACAACAACAAAAACAACAACAACTAAAATCAAAAATAAGTTAATGGAAGTATTCTCCACCAGATTTTATTAACTTCTCCCAGCGTTCTTCAAGCTGGTTGATGCCACGAGCGTACCAAGCAGCGGCCTTCGAATCGAAAAATTCCTTGACGCACGCCTCCACTTCGTTGCGATTATCGAATTTCTTGCCACGGATCCAATGCTCCAAGCTCCGAAACAAGTGGAAGTCGGTGGGCGAGATGTCTGGACTGTATTGAGGATGTGGCAGCATCTCCCAGCCCATTTCCGCCAACTTATCGCACGTCAAACGAGCCGTGTGCGGTTTTGCGTTGTCGTGGAGAAAAATCACCGGAATTCGGCGATTGCGCCGTTTTTGCCGAACCCGCTCCAGTTGCTCACAATACACTTGGGCAGTGATTGTCTGGCCTTTTGGCATCAATTCCCAGTATTTGAGTAGCTTCCGAATATCAGCACGTGACAGACTCATACTAAACGGAATCATATTAATTTATATATCAAAATAACCGCAACAAAATTCTCTATCGAATAAAAAAAAACAAAACTTCAATAACGTTTTTTACAAAAAAGTTATGTCAAAATCAGACAAAACTTATGTAACAACCTAATAAGCAGCATATGATTCTTTACAAAAAGTTTGGAAATTTTTATTTTTTTGAATAAAAGTGCCCAATTTTTGCAAAGATTTATTATTTTTAGGCATTCCGGTAGGCGAAATGTTCTCAGGAATTAGAATCTGACTGTTTTACTTACAAGCTGTATGTTACAGCCATATCTAGGCAAGCAAGTCATTTTTTGAAATTATGCTTTTAGATCTGGATTTCTAAGAGCATTTTGCCTACCAGAATGTCTCAGATTAAGAAATCATTGCAAAAATATTGGCTAGAAGCAAAATTATTCATTTGACACGACTTGCCCGCGAGAAGGTTAGCGATCCTACGAAGTTTATGAACCACTAAATACAATTCAGTCTTCTTTATGCCAACGCTACTGCAGTTTTAGAAGTACTAATATTGATTTTTTCAGAAAAATAGAAATAAAAGAGGTAAAGCAGTATGAAAAGGTGGCGAATATCGGTTATCCTGTTCTTAATTAGAATTGCTATTTTCTGGAAGCTGAAGCATTTTTGTTGCACGGCGAGAGATGGATTCGACAACACTTGTTTGTTTTTAACTCAATGAATTGTTTGAGAATGAATAAATGAGTGCAAGAAAAAGGCAAATTAGCTGGCTATTTTAGCTTGTGCATTTCAACTGTTTCTGGCATTTGTTTTGGCACCAACGACATTTTTGCATAAAACTTGCGAGCTATCAAAAGGTAGAACAGCATAAATAAAAATTATATTTTTCGACATTTTAGAAAAGGAAAATGGCCACTTTGAGATGCTTTTTGAAAGTTTTCATAAAAATGCGGCTTGAGTATAGAATCACTCCCCCACAGCCGGAGTTGTCGGTCGCAGGCGATAACTTCTTTCTTACGCAAATCGACCCAAATTTCATAAAAACCGCGTTTTTTAAGCTTTTTGAGAAAAAAATTCGAAAGCATGATCAAGCATAGAAGTTATTTCCTGTGACGACAACTCCGGCTGCAGGCGAGATTCTATACTGCAACCAAAAACACTATATCTGAATTTTTTTTTATTCTCAGGCCTCCTAATGGGCAAAAGACCTCAGAAATCTTAGCCTGAAAAGAGACTTTAAAAAAGTGGCTCGCTTGTTGAGATATAACCAAAGAATTTGTGAATATTGGTTTCTAACCTCGTTCCTCCTAGTTTTGGTCAAATCTCATAAACCAAGCCAATGTTTGAAATTCTATTTTCAGATTCGAATTTCTGAGGTTTTCTTGCCTACTTATACAATATTTTTTAGTTTTTAGTCTACAAATTCAATTTAATCAGCCTGTAGTTGATAAATATGTACGTCAAAAGAAGACTGCAAATGACAGCTTTCAGCCACTACAAGTCTACACAATTTTCAGAAAACAATAGAAAGAGAAAAATTGATGTGAAAAACCTAATGGTGATAGCGGTAATAGAAGCACAGCAAACATCCCCGAGGGCCAATAAGAGCCGAGAATAAGTGAGTGGGGACACAACCCCTACTCGTTGCTATCCCACACATATATTTATGGATCTAGGCCAGCCAGTTTGCTCTTTTTGTTTTTGTTTATCCCACGCTATTCTTCACCAATTGTCAGCCGGCTGCTTTTTAATCATCATTTTTGGAATATTTAATAGGCACAATTAGTTATTAATATTATTTGTTTAGCTTTTTAGCAACGGTTTTGAAAACAGTTGCAAATATAGAGTTGCCCAGAAACTTGTTGTGCTTATTTGGCTTCATTTTTTGAATATATTAGAAAAATTATGGTAGATAAGTGGGATGCAGCACACTGATACTCTTTTTCTGCTCTTTCAAATGAGTCGTAAGACGTCTTATTGTGTTCCACACACACACTTGGCAAAGATAGAGAAGAGATTAAACATGGGACTTTTGAACAAACATTACGCCCTAGGGCACCTTTACAAAATATTTTGGGATTTTTTAAGTGCACAACCAAAGTGTAGAAAGCGGAATACATACAGCTTAAGAAATTTTTTAGGCGAAGAAAAGACATTCAAGAGTGGTGTAAAATTCTTCTTCTGCTCCGAGATATGGACTAGGGAAAGCATAAAAAGTTAGCAAAGTTAGCTCTTCTTTTACTGGACTACTATATAAAATACGGCACATGTTTAAACAATTAGAGCATACCACAGTGCAAGCATATTCAAAATCTATGTCAAATATCGGCACACAACAAACCCAACAAGAGCAAAATGCCTATCGTCTTTGACTTTTCAGCAGTTTCCAAACATATGGTATTCTGTGGAACTAAGTCGTGTGGAAGTAGTTTTCAGCAAAAAATTCCAGGCAGCCAATTAAAAATGGTAGTGAAAGCGTGTTCCTTATAAAGGTCACGCAAATGTGTAAAATGAGTAAAATATTGGATGTTTAATGAGAAATATATGTGAAAAAAAGGTTGAAAACTGAGAAAGCAATATGTTGATGCTCACTTTTTATTACTAATGTTTATAGTAAACAGCTCTATAACAATTTTCTGTCTCCTTTTTGTGTTTCTCCAAACTTATTAAATCATTTTTTGCTGTATTAATTTAATATTAGAGGCTCGTCGTAATAAGTTTTTTTTTTGGTTTGCTAGGCTCTCTACTGCTGTGTACAAAAATAATGTATTTCAAAAATAAGAAATTTCAATTTTTTGCCCTAGTGCCCTTTAACCGAGGAGTTCTTCGAATTTTTTTGAGATATGAATTTGATTTAGAGAAGCTAAATAAATAAATTAATCAAATTTTAATAGTAACTGATCAACAGTGGTGGTGAATGCATCAAAAACTAATTCTATGGTATTCTTAGATAAGAAGAACAAACTTTTCTCTTTTTTTTTTTTAATAATTTAACAGTTTTTTTAGTTAGTAAATCACTGTACGAACTTAGACCAGAAATCAGAATGAAAGAGAAAATTGCCAAAGGCAAGATCTAGAAGACGACAGAAAAGACAGAGAAAAGAGCCATCATTTTTAACCGAGAGCCTTAAAATTCTATATCTAGAATTATATGCACCAACCCGACAAAAAATTGGAGGTAATGCAAGAAAAAAATCCTAGGGAATTTTTTAAACAAGAGGTTTGGCTTTTTTCAACAAAAAGCTAACAAGCAGGTAAAGTATTCTCAAAAGGCTTATCTAAAGCTAACACATATAAATAAGGAAGACCATTTTGTATGCAAGCCAATTTATTCAAGAAAAACGAAACAAGTAAATTTGTTTCCAAAAAATGGCATTCAAATTGGCTTCTAAATCACATCACATAAACACTGCCTTCTAAGGCTGGGCAAAAAGAATAGCTTATGGCAGTAGAAATATTTTCGTTAACAAAATTGTTGCACCGGGTAATATTTATTTGTTGTTTTACATACAAACACAGTTTTTTGTCAATTTATTAGAGTGTAAGAAGAAGAGAAAGAAAAACAAAAAAAATAGGGAAATAAATTAAATTGCCTCAGTTGGCCTTTTGCAGTGAATGGCATTTGGCTGCTCTAAATAGGCCACCCCAGCTGCCACTCCTCTGTTTGCACTGCGATTGATTTTCGCTCTAGCTAGTTTTCTTTCCTTCGCTTTTGTTTGTTGTTTATTATTGTTTAAGGGTAAGTGTTTTAATTTCACCAAAAATAACCAAAAATTAACTTGTTGTCTTGGGAAACCAAAGCAAACCATGTTAGGAGCACCTGGATACCATATAAAGAACAGAAAGGTTTATTTTGAATAAATAGGTTTTTGTGCGCATCTTTAACTCTCAAGCTCTCAAGAGAAAAACAAAAAAATCGATAAAGAGCGTTGAATGCCTCAATTGCTGGTGTGCCTTTTTTCTTTTTTCACTAATAATCTATCTTGAATAATCTATTTTTTAGCCACTGATTTTTCAATAAAAACCTCTTCATATAACCACAGCTCCTGAAAATTTACCTCAGTACACCTTTTTAGGTTTTATTTCTTTATTTGTAGGCTCACTAAAAATGTGATTCCCCATTTATTTTTGTTTTAGACCTGGATAATAATAAATTTTTGGGCTCTATTGTACTATGTTGTCTTAAAACTTTGTGCGGTTTTTAAATGTTAAAAAAGACTAGCATGAGACCCATGTTTCTTTAAAAATTTGTAATTGTGTTAATGTTGAAATGTCCCGCTAGAAGCAATTTCCGAGGCAAAAAAACTATCAATAATGTCCATAATTGTTAATTTAAGTGCAGCATTCAAAATGGATTACTACCCACATTTTATTACCTTATTTCTCTTGCTTCTGAACATATTTCCATGTTTTGCTTGTGAATTTAGGAAAGTTGGTGAAAAAAACGACAAAAATATAATGACCTTCCGGAACACATGCAAATTGAGTGCGAAATTGAATGAGCAGGTTGAACATGTAGCGGCAAAGAGATTAAAAGATGCTGTTGAAAAAAGTTGTCAAAGAGACGAAAAAGAGAAATTGATCCAAATAGATTTTACTAAAGTAGATGATGACAAAATGAAAAAACTGCTTGTCGAAATCGTCCAAGAAATTCAGGAAATCTTAACACCAGTTGATCAACTGAACAAAAATATAGCTGGCCGCAAAGACGCCTTGATAGCAAATTTCTACTTTTGGTCAAATTTGAAATGCTTGGCAGCCAAACAAGTGCCTCTTAACAAAACAATGCAAAATTATACGGATTCGAAGAATATTTATGACGATTGTAGCTCAAAGTTTCTTAAAGCAGAAAAGGAACTATCGAATAGTATGCCATTCTTTACCAAATTTATGAATTATGCTTGTCTCATCTAACCGCCACTTTTTGTCGTTGTTTTAAAGAAAAAAATGGTACGCTACGTTTTGTTGGATTTTGTGACCGAAAATGTTTATTGAATTGCATTTTAACCATAATTCAATTGTAATTGCTGTCAAATTACTGATTTTCTTTGTCATAGTTAAAGATGGAATATATATCACCGGTTATTCAAACGTCCTTTTAAATGTTGTTGCCAAAAGATGTTGTTTCCTGGATATCTTCTTTCCGATGAGGCATCAACTGACTTGCTGTTGTTAGGAAATGTGGGAAAAAAGGTCTTTGAATGAAGAAAAAGGTATTTGATCTTTTTCGCCAACTTTTTCCAACAGCATCGACTCAAATAAAACTTTGTTGGAAAGGGGAGATGCAAGGCTAGGCATCGAAAAATAAATTATAAACAATTGTTGAAAAACAGCTGAGGTAATCAAGTTTAAAAATTTTAACGGGTGATTCATTTACAGTCATTTTATAATTTTTGTTGTCTGTCTTCTGATCAAAAAGTTTTCAAGAGGTAAATTCCTCAACTGTCAAAAGATGACGGCTAATTTTGATAGGCCTTGACAATTTTTTATTTTTGAATGATCGTCGTGTGTTCTCCAAATAATTTGCGGCAAGTGATAGCCCATTAAAAATATGATAAACTCCCGTCTCGAGAACTATAGTTGAAAACAGCAGAGAGGCGGACTAAAATGGTTTCTATATATTTGGAAAGATCACGAGTCTTCCGGAAAATATAAAGAAAACGGATAGAATATCTCGTCTTTATCACAGCAATAATATCAATCACTAGTTCTCAATTCGTGTTCATACACACACTTGTCGTTGAATGTGCAAGAAGCAAGTTTAAATGTATCCTCATTTGTCTTCATAACTGTAGCTCCGTACAGCAAGTTGACACCTTGTTCTTCATTGGTATGACAAATTTCTTTTGCCCAATCGACAATGCTCCATCCACCATACATACAGGCTGCCACTAGGTAACTACTCTGCTCCATCTCTTCTACGTGCCACACACCTCCATTTAGCTGGAAATTGATTTTAGTTATACTGGAGGTATAAGTACTTTTTGATTGCGAAATTGCTGATTTGTTTCGGGAAAATTCAGGATATTGATAACCCTCACAATATTTTGGTGTCCAACCATCAGAATTAGCAAAATTCTTCAGAAATCGAGGTAAGCAAATAGACGGACCCGGTGAAGATTAGAAATTCTAGTGGTCCCAATGCGTCTAGGGTTGTAAAATAAAGGGAGCAAACCTTAATAAAATAGCAAACCTTAATCTCTTTTAAGGGATTTTCGAAGCTTCTAATGTCAAAAATACGCAGATGTTCATCATAAGAACCAGTGATAAGGTGTTGGTTGTTGGAGCAAGAATTTTTTACGAAGGTAATTCCACTTCTGTGTGTGTTGCTGTTGGTTTGAGTAGGTGAAGAACAATCAGTTCCAACGCAAGAAGTCCTGAGGTCCCACAAGTTAAGGCGACAGTCTTCTGCTCCACTTATGCAAACTTGAGGGCACTCCTCTAGCCAACAGCAGGTCCACACTTCACAAGGAGCCTGCAAAGTAGTTTACTCTTGCAGTTAAGAATATTGTAATAGTCAGTAAAAAACAATCATTTTTTGTTTTTATCATATGCAATCATTTCCTCAGAACTTAAAGAAATCAGAACATTTTGCTTCAAAAACACCCAAAGTATCCGCTTGCATAAATGTCATACTTGACTATATTTGAAGTTATGTGCCTTCCACCTTTTTGCTAGCTCCATAGTGGTGCGATTTACAGTCATCAAATGGCCCAAATTGTCAGAGCAAACAATATGTTGGCTGGCTGTGCACAAACTTGCGTTCAGCAGCATTCCAGTAGACAATTCAGAAGAACTAGTCGTGCAAACTTTATCTTGCTGTTCTTCTCCACAAACTATGGACAAATCCACAATGGCCAGTTTGCCGGCTGTGAGTGCCGCTAAAATTGTGGTGGAATCGACAGCTTCAAACCGAAAAACTCCTCCATCCATAGGTATCTGGTGGGTTATAGCCAAGCCAAGTGGTTGTTGCTGTTGAGAAGTGGAAGCTGAAGATAGAAGGAAAATACTGCCAGTTCTGGATGAACTCTTATTGTCTTCTGATTTGGGGGCGTTGAGTTGATAGGTGGATACCACTAGACTTGTCTGTTTTCCTGAATCTAGACCGGCTAGTTCAGGCATGTATTGAGCAAAAGCAGGACTTTCATTCGGAACCTGTAGGGAGCTGATGGGTTTCTGTTGCATTTCACTGTAATGGTTTTTATTTACTATACCTTTTGATGGAAACAGGTTAATATTTTGATTTACTTGCTCATCTAATATCCCCCCGACAGGCAGCGTCTTTTACAATTCTGTCTTTATCTTAATTTCATGGCCATTTTCTAAGCTTTTTAACACATTCGGTCAATGAACATATGTTTTTGCTTCAAATTTTGGCTCTATTGTGGTTACTTAGTTGTATGGGATTATTGCACAGCGTGTAATATGAATACTTTCAAAGTCTCACGCCTATTTTTTCTAAGTCGTATTTCAAAATTCGGGTTTTATCAATTTACTTAGCTTGTTTTTAAATTTTTGTGGTATCTAACGCAACATTTTTTTAAACTCCCCTCTTAGAGTTTAGCCGGTGCGCATATCTCAAGTCTAAGATATGCTGGACTCAAACCAAAAATTCGACCAAGGAAAATTTGTTTTTTGTGACACCATATACCAATGAAATTGGTAAAAAAAAGCCGAGTTAACTGGTAAAATGTTTTATTAAAAATTTCAAAAAAAACTTATTGCATTCAAAAATGTGTTTAGATTTCTTGACAGCGCTTGTATTTATTGAAAGTGTGAAAAAAGTGAAAAATAGAAAAACCCAACAAGTATTACAAACTGTCCTCTTAGTAAGAGGCTATTACAAATCATGTTGATTAGGATTGCAAAATAAATGTTAAAAAAAGAAATGAAGCCAATGCCAAAAGGAGGGAACTTACTTGTTTGAATAAAAAGATGGTTTTTGTGTATCCTCTCTTCTTCAAAGCGCTTATTTGGAAGCTGCATTTTTGTTTCTCAACAGATACCTGTTTTTTTTTTTGTGTAGATCATTTTATTTCAATTTCCAAAACTTTTTTGCGTTATTTTTCATTCAATGTTAAGATTTTTGGCTCTAATTTATATATTTTTCCATTCACCTTGAATCTTCAAGCTAACTTGACAATTTTTGGAAAAAGAGCTTGGTCAAACTTTGTAAAATTGTTGAAATATAAGGTCAATAAAAAGGATTTTTGAGGTCATATACCTTATTTCCTCTTATAACTCAATCCCTCTAAAATTAATTCTTTTCAAGCAGAGCTTCCAGATGAAATTTTTAAAAATGAGGACAAATTTGTCGATAAAGGCTATCTTATTCAGTGATTATTGCTCTTTTAATGAAGAAAAATAAGCTTTTAGCTTGAAGTTGAAGAACTTTCCTAGATTTAGGCACTCAAAATAAAATTATTTCTTCGAAATAAACATATCTGCAAGGCCAAAATTATAATAACGTGGAAAAATAAAAGCTTATTGTTTTTACAAACTTTTTCTTGTTGCTTCAAGCCTTTTATTAGTCTTGCGCAGAAAATAGAAAAAAGTTTTTAATTTTTTTTGAAAATAACAGAGGGAACAAGCTGATTTTTGAAAATGTCAAAGCTGAGTAAACTTTTGAACATCCTAATAGTTTACATTACAATTTTTGCTTCTATACCTGCTTTTTTCGTTTTTCTACATTTTATTGATTGCTTTTCTATTTTGTTTTACTTTCATTTTTACTTTTTTTTTATTTGTAATTTTTATCCTTTTTGGCTGTCAAGCAAACCAACTTCAATTTTCTACTAATTATTTTACCGAATTTCAAGCTTTTCTATCTTTATCTTCTATTTTAACTTCTTTCTGCTTACACTAACAAAAGTGTTTTGTCTCAACAAAAAGGGATAAAGAAGAGATCTAAGGCTGTCATCATTTTTGCTTTTCCTTTCGTATCAACTCATAGCTTTCCGCTTTCTTTATAAGGAGGAAGCTGGCCTGTCTGCTACCTACTTATAGTGCTGCTAAAGCTAGGAGGTATAAAGTAAAGCAGGCAGGCAAGTGTGTTTGTGGGTAGACTGGCTTTTTCTAAAACCACCCTCTCCCTCAACAGCATCCACTACCACAAATGGCAATGGAGTATCAGCAGCTTAGCAAGCAGTGTAAAAGGGGAGTGAAGGAGTTAAATAATGCTAACAACGGTTTCTCTCTTTACCCTACTAACTTTCTATGGTTAATTTCGAAAAAATTGCAGTCAGCTTTTGACATAAACTTCCTGATTTGCCAATACCCTATGTACTTTAATAAACACACGCTCTCTTGTTCAAAAAAGCTGTTTGGCATTCTATTATTTCTGCCCTTTTTCGCTTTCTTTTTGAGTGTGAACCCATGAATACAGCTACAGAATGCGGGATTATATTTGATTTTTGGCTAGAAATTCATTTTTTAAAGAGTTCAAAAAAAATTTCAAGGAGGACATATGAGCCAGTAGCGTCGATTTTTTCATATGTAGAAAATATTTTTTTGAAGAACAAAAGAATTAATTAGCCACTTGACTATTAATTTAAATAGACATTCTTTTCTTTCTAATAGAAATGGAGGAGTGGAGGTTGTTTTTGGTGGACATTTCGCCCCCAAACAACCCATCTCCTTCCAGTGCTTTCCACCACTGAACACAACAACATGCATAGACACATAAGGAGTGAGCGGTTTGTCTACTCCTCTCGCTTTTTTACTGGTATAAAAAATAAGAACTGGCAAAAAAGCTAGAGAAAAAAACATATACACATTTAGTTTTCATTTGTTGTCTTTATAAGTAAATGCAAAGTCGTGAAAAAAATATTTGAGTTTATAAGCAAAATTTTGCCAAGGTATTGTAAAAAGCAAAAAAGAACACTTGGGTTAGGATTAAAGTGTCGGCCTAGGCCAGAGTCGATTAAAAAAAGGCCAGAAATTAAAAGAAATCACGAAAAAACCCGAGATAGCGTATTTATTCTAGTAGACGGGTACACTCATCTATCTTTTTTGTCGGCCAACTAGACATGATCTTTGAACTTTTTTTTATAAAGTCCCATATTTTGTACAATTTGTTTTCCCCTGGACTTTGTTTTCCCCTGTAGTATAAGAAAGTATCTCAGAGATTTAAATCTGAAAACAGGCTTTTAGAAAATGATTTTATTACTGAGATATGACCAAAGTTAGCCGTCAAATCAGTTTTTAGTAGTTTTAACTTCTACCCTCCTATTTCTGATGATATCGCGACAATCAAGTTTTTTTTGGAATTTTTCTATGAAATTCGTGTTCCTGAAGTCTTTTGCATACAGGAGTTTCTCAGTTCTCTTTCTTAAATAAGCTATAAAACTTGTTTTACACACCGGATTTCGACACTAGCGGGCAGCCGTCTGTTAGAGACCACCCGCCTATTTGTCTCTAATATATTAGTGTACAGTAAGATACAGTAGAAATTTTTTTCGACTGTTTTCTTTTATACGGCCTGGGACCAATAGAGATATTTGATGGAAGATGTGTCTGACTCTGTATTTCGTGAAAGCGAATGCTCAAGTAGACCATGGAATAAATTTGCCAAGAGCAGCAATCTAAGAGCTCCAACTCGAGTTGGTTGCCAAAAGCATAGGATAGCATCTAGTGACAGTGATAAATCTAGTGATAAAAAATATTTAAAGATTTAAATTTAATCCAGAAATAATTTTCCAAAACATTCCCAACCACCTTTTTCCCGAACTAACTTGAATTTCTTTACATAAACACCATCAAAAATACCCCTACAAACAAAAGACGTAACGAAATCCCGTGGCAGACACGCATGCACAAAAAAGACATAAAGAAGTAATCAAAATAGCAGACACAAAGACAAGCGTGCGGTCTCCTCTCCCTAAAAACCCTCAAAAACAACAAAAAAAAACAACTCTAGCAGCAGCATCTAGAAGAAGAAGACGAAGCAAAAGTGGTATAAATTCTCCAGCCAGCAGGTGGTTAGACATTTGTTTAAAAGACTGTCTGCTCCTTTTTCGAACAAGTTAAGCTAGGAGTGTTATCTCTCGATGTATTCAGCACGCATGCGCTTCTAAAGCATCTACCTACAGGGTGTGTCGAAAAAGTTCAAAATATCCTATTTTACTTTTGCAGTTTCAGATGTTGTTTGTTTGTTCATTCGGTGGTGTTGGTATTTTCCAGCTCTTTGTACAAAAGAGTCGTTAAAGAATTTCAAAAAGAATTGTTGTCTGAATTGATGTTAATAAAAGATTTTGTATCCTCATTGGGAGTTGTCTATTGAATTTCTCCTTTTACCTTATTATTTCAAATAACTAGATCACTAAATGTGGGGTTATGGTCTAAAACTCCTTAAATCGTGTGGTTGAAGAAAAAAATGTTTTCATCACTGCGTGAAAAATATTTGACGTTTTTGTGCAAAAACTGCTTTTCTTGACACACCCTGTAGACACGCAGGCTGCTCAATAACAGATGCAAAGAAAAGGCGCTTATGTGCGTCTACACAAGGCTTGTCTTCTCCCAAACACAGCGATGGCAATGACGCCCTGTTGTTTTGCAGTGGGAAATTGGTTGCCCATGTGTTCCTTCTGCTTTCCACTCAGTCAAATTGGTTGAACAACAGGAGCAGCAGCAGGCCTTTGCCCAAGCAAATAACACAGCCAGCAGCCTTCACATAACAACAGGGAGAGCAGTGGTAGTGGAAATTTCTCCTCTTTCCTTCAACCAAGCCAAAGCATTATAGTGCTGTTGCCCCCTATTTTCTTCTTCTTACTATACACAGCCTTGCTCTTCTTTGAGAAGAGAGGCAAGCCAACCACCACCACTACCCAGCCAACAGCAGTAGTAGTAGTGGAGGCTGTGTGTGTTGGCTGAACTGAAGAAGTCTTCTATATTTTTGGATTTTTTAAAAAGTTTTTGCCCATTTCTATGCCTTTGACTAGTGGCCGATCGGTTGGATGCCGATTTGTGATTTTTGGATCAAAATTTTGTGCTAGGGCGAATTGGTCCGAATTCCTTTTACTTGGCTGAGGCTTGCTTGGGCTGCTGCTGTTGCTGAAAGTGGAACTACGGTAGTTTTCTTCTCTCTTCTCTTTCTCTTGGTTGCTGCTACTCCTGCTCCTGCTGGTTGGCTTGGCTCTTCATGATGCTATTGAGGGATTGATCAAAGCCTCAACTTTTGAAACCATCTACAATGTTAGTTGATATTTTTGGTATTTTTCAAAGACATGTTGACTGAAAAAATAATATTGGGAAATTTGTTTTTGAAAATGAAACGATTAGGGAATATTAGTGAAAGGGATTTGCTTCAAAGCTTCTAAAATTATATCTTCAATTTATTTTAAGCAGTAAACTATTATGGGGGAAAATACAATGCACACATACAATATCCAATGTATATGCTACAAATTTTTGGGGGTTACTTTTTCCTTAGTCGCCTTTCAAGTTTTGCATACAAGCAAACCCAATGTTGAAAATCATAATAAAAGAGGAGAGTACTGAAGCCCGGTGCTAGAAGACGACAAAGAAGAGAGCCAGATTTTTTTTAACCGAAAGCTTTAGGATTTTATCTGCATTCGCTGCGCTGAGGCTTGCTCTTAGGTAGTTGCATGCATCCTTAGCCACTGAAAAAAGCTATTTGCCTGCAACACTGCTTGCTGGGTATATAGCGTTGTGCTAGGGTCCTGCAATGCTGGCCTTTTTCTTTGCTTTAACATATTAACAATTTAAAAATGAAGAAGTGCTAGATCTTAATCTACAATAACATCTTTCCTATTGGCTTTTATTCGGTTTTTGCGAAAATGAGGTCTCGGATCTCGATTTTTTGATAGAAATCGAGATCCGAGACCTCATTTTGGCAAAATTGCAGATTCAGACCTAACCCATCGACACGAGGATTATAGACTAATACATTTTTCTTATGCTTTGCACTCCACTATCTTGCAATTTTAATTCAAAGTTTCTTGCTTATTAAAATTCCTTTTACTATTTACGCAATGGAACAAAATAGTTATGTCTATAGTGTAACTCCTTTGGACAACCTTACTAATGCCTTACTCAAAAATCTTACTTTTATCTTCATTAATTTTAATTGTATTATATTATGGATGTCAAAAGTAATAGGATGATTATAGGATTTGTAATAATGCTAAAGCGACTCGAATTGACACCCTCCAGAAATCACAACTTCCGCAAGGGCCAGGTCCAGTCTGGAGATCGGTATGTGGGTGTCCGCAGTGAGGATCAATTCGATTTGGCCAACCACTTGCTCACTTCTGTAAGCAGTTTTCTGAAAATGTTTTTATTCATAACTCCCAAAATCTCGACATGAGCAGCTTTTTTTGTTTCTACCTATCTTTATTGATCCCAATTGTAGAAAGAGAATTCGCCGAATAAGGATGAGAGCCCAGCCAGCAAACGAGAGAGAGAAGCCAAACTGCAGAATATGCGAGTCAGCAACACCAACAATGGTTTGGGTGAAGACAAGGTGTGTGCCTTCCGCAAAGGCCTAGCTCCAGTGGCTGCTTTTGGTCATAGACAACAGGCCAATGTGCTCTATTCCTGTATAAAACCGTCGAGTAGTGTCAAAAGATCAAGAAGATATATTGCTAAGAGTCCTGAGAGAATATTGGATGCCCCTGGTATACGAGATGACTTTTGTAAGTTTACAGTAGAGAAAATGAAGAAAAGTTAACCCTTTCGGGATTTTAGAAGCCATAGGGGAGAATAAATTAAGTTTTGAAAATTTGAGCGCAAAGTTTCTCTGCAACTTAATACTAAATACATTTGCAGACGCCAACCTGACCGACTGGAGTTATTCTAACGTTGTGGCAGTAGCCTTGGGACAAGCCATCTATCTGTGGAATGCTGACAAAGGAGAGGCGGATGTAATCAAGTTGAACTGGTCCCTTATTTAATCCAAATAAATAAAGTATTTTTCCAGAAACTAATAGAATTTGACCAGGCAGAATCCTTCCCCACCCTAGTCAAATGGTCTTTGGAAGGCAAATATCTGTCGATTGGATTTAGCGATGGCAGCATAAAGGTTGAACCAATCATTCAAATTCAAAATCTACTTGCTTTTTTATTTTAGATCTTTGATGTTGTCAAAAAAGCGTGTTTGAGGACAATTTTGGTGCAGATGCATAGAATGGCCTGTGGAGGTTGGATGCGCAATGGAATTCTCACTTATGGCACTAGATCTGGCAGGATATACCACCATGATGTTCGCGTCCAACAGTCTTTGATTGGGTACTTCTTAGACATCATTTACAAACTTAGACAAAAACAGAAAAAGTGAAATTATACTAAAATGCCCAACTTTTCGAGGTGCAAAAAGTAAATCCATACCACCGGCAGTGCACCACCAGAAAGTTCTAATTTCTGTTAATTGCAGCACATTTGACTCTCATTCTCACGAAGTGTGTGGCCTGAAGTGGAGTGAAGATGAGAGGTTTCTAACGAGTGGAGGAGCAGATGCTGTGGTAAATGTGTGGGAGAAGACCCAAATTAGTTCAGAAGAGCCGTCGCCCCTCTGGAGCTTTAACGACCACACAGCTGCAGTGAAAGCAGTGGAATATGTGCCTTTCCTAGGCATGGCTGGCTCCAATATGGTGGCTACTGGTGTGTTTTTTCTGTTCTTCCAGTGCTCTTAATCAAAATGTTTTGGGTGGAGGCACCAATGACTTCACTGTCAGGCTATGGAATCTGTCTACTGGGACTGCCCACTCTTCCATGGATACTTTTAGCCAGGTTGGTTGTGAAGCATTGATTCACCAGAATAATTATTCTTTTTTCTGTATAGGTGACTGGAATATTGTTTAACAAGAGCTACAAGGAGATGGTTACAGGCCATGGGAACCCGAACTCTGGGGTCAGAGTCTGGAGATACAACTCTTCCAAGGGCTTTGAGCATGTGGCTGATTTGAAGAGGTGGGTAGTGGATTTGTATTTTGTAGGTTATACTACTTTTTTCAACACACACTAACTAAATACCATTTCCAGTCATGGTGGCAGAGTGCTCGGCCTGTGCCAAAACCCTGATGGTCAGTATGTGATGTCAACAGGAGAAGACGAGACCATGCGTCTGTGGCACTGCTGGAAACTTGATGGATCTTTGAAAGACCAAGAATTGGTGCAGTCCACCTCCGGCAGATCCAAATCACAGACAAGACCAGACTTGAATTCCATAGCTTTTTCATTGAGATGATTATTGCCAAACAAACTGTTACAAATTTATGTGTCAGTCTTTCGTAATGTTTGTATTACTACCTCATTGCGACCAATACTGGTCTTTTTGTCTGTTTACTGGATGAAGACCAGTGTGAACTCATTAAAAACAATTCCCAGAAGTTTTATTCAATATGGTTTGTATCAAGAAAATGGTCTTATACCATTTTTAATACATTTTTCAGTTAAATAATTATCATTCATGTAAGGTTGTCCGGAAACTTTCGAACTTTTTCGGTCTCAAAACCAGAGGCGACCAAACTGCTTTTTAAAAATTCAAAGCTGCACGAACTTCCCGGGCAACCTGATATCTGTAGTCTGATTTTGAGGTACTTATCCCTTATTGGGCGCGGTTTTCGAAAAATATTTTTCCCAATCACTTTTTGTTTTTTTATACGTAAACATTGGCAACAGTAACGAGAATGATATCTATTCTTGTTTCTTTCTTGGCTCATATAAGTCGGCGATAGCATTTAACAACTCTTCAAATGCATCCTTTTCCTTGATGCTGTTTTTCCAGCAAAATTTTTCAAGATAAGCGGTAGACCGGGCCCAATAAGAGATCAATACCGATTTTGATATAAAATATAATTTCAAGTCCAATCTCTATTTATTTACCCTAATTTTGGGAGATTTGCCAAATGTGATGTTAATGGCTCTAAACTGATAACTGCAAGGATTCTGAACCAGTAATTGGTTTTTGGGATTCTTCTCATTTTATATTTCTACGTTAACAATATCATAATTGGCATAAGACCTCAAACATTGGGAAAAAAAGTAGGTGGACCAAGCTAGGAACCCTATTTGAGCTGTTTCTTTTTATAAAGATTGGAATTGAAAATAACACAATTTTAACACATTTTTCAGCAAAACTATTGTGTATCAGCTGTCAAAGTGTGAATTTCATAGCACTTATTTAATTTTTGGTATGTTTTGATCAATCACTTAAACTGTTTATCATTTATTTTAAAGAAGCTCCCCCAGCCGTAAGCAATGGCCAAGCCAAAAGGAGTCACAAAGAAAACCAAGGACCCAAATGCACCCAAACGAGCCATGTCTGCATTCTTTATCTGGATGCAGGAGAACCGTAAGATTTACTTTATCTATTTTTGGGTTGCTTACTAAAACTTTTCTTTAATTCTAATTAGAGTTGTCGACCGGCCGGAATTTCCCGCCAGTTGAGGCTAACTCGAAAATTGATACCCAAAAAAAGCGAAACCGGCCGGCCGAACTGACGACCTTAATTTTAAGGTTTTTTATTTTCAGGTGAACGACTCAAGAAGCCAGGCATGAGTGTTGCTGAGTGAGCTTTTTAAAATTAAAAATATTGTATAAATTTGTGTTTTAGTGTTGCCAAAGCGGCAGGTGTAGAATGGGGCAAAATTGTGGACAAATCCGAGGTAAAATCATATTTACCGGTGTAATAGTTTGCGGTGATATTAAGTTAAAAGTGTTACCCTATTGTTTAGCAAAAATGAAAGTTTTTGTAATACGTGGGATGAAACCTTCAACATTTTTTGAAATATGAATTGGTGTGCCAATTTCTCTGGGTCAAAAAATCGAAAACAGCCTTGTGGTGACACTTAAAGGTTTGCAAAGTTTATATTCTTTCTACTTATTTAGTGGGAGAAGCGCGCAGAAGATGAGAAAAAGCGCTACGAACGAGACATTGCAGCCTACAAAAGCAAGCAGTAAACAAATATTGTTGTTGTCAAACTACTTTTGTGTGTATTTTCATTTCAAGTTATTAAAAGAGCTCTAGTTCGAAGCAAAATTTTCAAGAAAAACCCATGAAATTACAGAAATGACTGACTCTTTTTTACAAAACATGGTATTTTACCCGGAACTTTGGCTTTGAGCTAGGTTTTTTTCCAGTAGATGTCCTCCTTCAATATTTATCCTCTAACTTTGTTTGATATTTTTAGCAGTAACTTATTTTACTGAACACTGGAAAAATAAACTTTTGAGTTTCTCTCCATGTAGAACCAGCCACATAATTATAAATGAGAATCAGTTGTCTTCCTCAATTTGGGTTTTTGAAAGTGGAAGAAAATTGAGTGGAAATGAGGCAAAAGTGGCAGTTGAATCTGTTTTCATAATTATTTAACTAAAAATCTCAATATAATCACGTAAGTTCAAAATTCAAGACCTTTGATACGTGCAAGACACTTCTCTTTTGTCTCTTCGTATACTATTTTGTGGTGTTTAACTGTAGAGAATTGACTATAGCTGCTACCACTTCCATTTCTTGTTTGGTAGTGTCGTTCTCCACCATTTTGGAGGAATTGGAGGAAAATAATTTGATAAACTTTGTTTAGCAAAGTAGGCAGTTAATTTGGTCTAATTAATAGTTTTATAAAGGACCAAAAAGATCTGCAAACAGCTAAATAACACTTTTTGAAAAGCTAGGCATTATTGCTGTGGTGTTATTGTGTATGGCTTCAGGCTTGTCGAGATTTTCATAGCCGGCATGAGAAGAGCTGGTGGGTCCATCACCACTGTATTGTGGTTGTAGACGTAGATCTTTGGAGTTGGACCGAGTAATTGCTTGGTTAAGAAGGGAGGATATAGAGTTAGCAGAGTGGCGCAGTCGGTTGTACAGGGGAACGCACATACGAAGGGCCAGCTAAAAATTTTTTGGTATTATATTTTTGAATTTTCGCTACTTTATCCTGAAAAGCCACCTCATAAGAAGGTGGAGGGTCATCAGCCCAAGCTCTACTAGAAGAGCACTGTTCAAACAACAAAGGTCTTCTATCGGTGGTGCTTTCCAACTTGCCTGCAAACACTACTGCTTGACCATTCGACCAGTGTGAATCACCGGAATCATGACTGGAAATAGCTCCAGAAATTGATATAGATCGAGCAGGAGGTTTTCTCCCATTGTTGCGGTCTTTAGCCGGGTTTGTGGCAGCATTGACAGGCAATTTGGAGGGTCTAGGAAGAGGAATGGCGGCTGAGCTTTGTGGCGGATTGGGACGGCGAATCGGGTTTTTCGGATTGAAAAACGACATGGACCTGCTTTTGGGCATGTGCCGTCTTCCACTTGGTTCTTTTGGTTGCTGGAATTATACATTTTGTATATTCTCAATGCTCAATCTGATCTAAAATTTGCTGTTGGACAGATTTTTCAAATTTAATCAGAAAATCGGAGAAAAAAAAATTCTGCGTAAATTATAAAAACCCTCAACAGACATGATCAGCAGCAAATTTTTTAACTAAATGGAATACTAGCACCTACTCTTGTATTTGGCTCTTGTAACCGAGGAAAATGGCTTTTATTGGTGTTGTAGCTGACTCCTTCAATCAAATTGTCCAGTCGATGGACTCTTTGACCATTCAAAGGCTGGTATTGATTACTTGCTTTTGCTCCAAACAACTTCTGGCTGAGACTGTTGGCAAAGGACGTGGAAGTGTGTGTGTTGTTGCAGGAAGAGGAATAGCCAAGTGAGCCGTAATTAGTTATGATGACAGCTTCATTGCTGCTTGTTAGAGGCTCATTTCTGGACAGAAATTCACTGCGAATAGACGGGATCGGCTGAAGAACTCATAATTTCACACTTATACGACTAATTTTTTGCCCAAAAAATTATGGCTTTCGACATTTATCTGGAAAAAAATTAATCTTTTACCTATTTTACCTGTCACTTCATATTTACTTTTATTATTACCCATAAGCCATAATTAGAGATTGGACCTAATATTTTAACCCATTTTAACCACACAAAACAGTAGGTTCGACAAAAAGAACACCAAAAACTGAGAAAACTAACGGGAGGTAGACCGAGACCAGGCCCCCCATTAGCACCGCCAGTGGAAGACATCATCAAAGGGTCCAGTAGAATAGCTTCGCTATAGCTAGGTACTATCAAATAGTTCTGCCGGTTGGCAAGCTCTAGTTCACAAGTCTCCATTGTAGAGGTCCTGGTGAGAGGGCCTGTGTAATTGACACTTGACGGGCTGCAACATCATCAATTATTTACAGCTTTTTTGCTCTCTTTGTTTACCTTAAATAATTGGTGCCAAACAACTTGGTGACCTGATAACTCAGATGGGCTGTTTTCCATTCTGCCAGCATTCTCAATGGCCAACTCAACAGCAGAAGGGAAGCAATCCAGTAGGCGGTAAAGCTCATGTACCTAAATATAAGTAACCATTTGTGCAAAGATTTTTCATTCTGAATCACCCTGGGAGGTAAAATGTTCTCAAGTATTCGAATCCAAAAAGAGAATTTGAAAAAGGTGCTTGGTTGTTGAGATATGACCAAAAGGTGGAGTACCGATATTTTGAAATGTAATTAAATGAGTTTCATACTCGGGAAAAAAAATATTTAATTACCATGGCTCACAATGTCTTGCTTTTAGAGCGATGGAGTGACGAGGTGATATGGGCGAGTCGACTTCACTTTCGTCGTTTGGCTGAGAGGAAGCAGAAGTATTGCCATATTGGGGATACACTAATAGGTGTTCTATGAAAGGCACATCCACTAGGTCTAGTCCTTCCCGAACCTATAAAGGAGGATTGTGCATCAATTGACCAAATTATTTGCAATATTAACCTCCATATAGTCATCTCGGACTTCATTTTCATTGAAAAACCGAGTTCTTTGCTCTTCAAATTCATTGGCTGCTTGCAGACAGGCAAATACAAACCCTTGAAAACAAATTTTAGGATGAAAATAAAGCATAGGCAGAGCAAGGGGCTGAAACACCATGTAGCTTGCAAGTCTTTTTGACCAAATTTTTGGAAAGAATTCTGCGTCACAACCGCTCTAAAGTGGTTTTTTAAGAGCTAGAATAAGCTAGAAAAGTAATTTAGGGTCCCCTTTTCTAAACTTTGACTGTAACTAAATGGACTTTCTAGTCAGAAAAAAATTATTTGTACAATTTTTTTTTCCAGACCTTTAGTAAATTTCATGCGAATCACAGGATACTTGTCCAAATTGACCAATTCCTTAGAAATGTCCTAAAAAATCATCCGAAAATGAGCCATGTAAAACCATAAAAGAAAATGCTACTCTATATCCACAAGAATCGTAGAGGAATACATTACCCGAAGAGTGAGAATTTACTCGTTCATAATACACTTGAGTGGCACTTATCGCGTCTCCATTTCTGTATCTAAAAATGCCAAAAATAATGTCAAAGATCCACAAAGAAGCAGCCTAACCTAGTGACTTGTCTAGTCCTTCTCAAATAGTGATAGCACACACTCTTCCACCAAACAATTGGAGTGGAACATCTCATCTTGTCTACCAAGTCTCTGACCTCTGCCACTCCTCGTTTAGGTATGGCATTGAGCTTTCTTCGGAAATGCCAGCACTCGGTCACGTAGACCAGATAGAGCAGCACACCAAAACCTATGGGAATGAAATTATAGCCGGGTGAACAAGGACCGTGAGCATATCTAAGGTTTTTTAACAGTTTTTGGTTTGAAGTAAGTCTTGAGTGAGGACTTACGAGTAGATGGCAGCATTTTCTGGAGCATAGGCATAGAATTTGAGGTGGCACCAAATGGTATAGCTAATGCACAAGTGGATTAGCAGAGTGGACAGAAGACACTTCCAATGAAAATCTTTCTGAAGAGTTCGACAGAAACCGTGTCTCACAGGCTTTTGTTGCTGAAAAAAGTGTTGGTCTTCAAACTGTCCTTATCACAAACATGGTTTTTAATATGTCGACACTAATGGGTGCAGTAGTGGGTGTAGGTTTATCAGATAATGCAATAAAAAAAAATCAAAAGCTTACTGCCAAACTGTCGAAATGTCGAGTTGTATGCCTGACCATTCACATTGATACTATCAATTTGATAGAGCAAAAATTGGTGCTAAAAATAAAGACATAGCAATGCAATAGCTTGTGGATAGATAGCCGCTTGGCTGGAATTGAAAAATGGGCACTACATTTTTAGGAATGCTGTCAAAAAAGGATGTAGACCGTAGGAAACTCTTTTCTCAGCTTTTCACACAATCAATGGAATAAATGGTGGGATAGAGTGGCAACTAGGGAGTTAAGCAACCAAATTGGAAGATAGATGAAAGACTGCAAAGATGGAATATGGCTATTTGTCGATTGCTTACACAAAAATGTTTGACCCTAGTGAAGAATAACCCCCACAAAAAATTTATGGGCAGAAAGACTTTTCACTAGCGCCAAATATTTCATAGAACAAAAGCAAACAAATCAGGATGGAACCAACTCACCAACCTCAAGATTCCCCTTGCAAAAACTCCCAGTAGAAAAAGCCCTCACCGAGAAAAACTGCCTATGGTCCTTGACTTCCCAACAGTTTACAAGCATGTAATGTTCTGTTGAGCTAAGACTCGTAGAAATTGCTCTCAGCAAAAAAGGATTAACCATTTTAGAAATCCTTAATCAACGGACAGCTACAGGCAATAAGCGCTTGGTAGTTTGTCCTGTCGAGGAGTTTTTCCATTGGGAAGTTTTAGCCCTGGTGGTGGGTTGGTGGGTTGTTTGCGTCCCAAAAAGTCAGGAAAACACATATGAGCATTTAGAAAACAAAATGAATTTAAGGCGTTTATAAATTATGTATAATTTTATTCGATACATACGAATGAATATGCTAAAGAAATCGGGCACTTCTTTTTTTCTACTTCTTCTTCTTCCTCCTCCTCCTCCAAAAATCATGTTTACCCTCTGATTCTCTTTTCTGGTGTTAAATGAGCCATGAAAAAGGCATTTGAAACGACTAAAGTTAGTCTTTTAGACAGACAGGGATGACTCAACTTCCAGATTTAAGCTGGTAGCTACTAGCTAGCCTACTCCCAAAAAAGAAACATTGAATTTGGTCTGCTACCCTATGTTAAACTGGCCGAAATTATTGACAGCAGCATCAGCCAGAACACAAATGGAATGACAAATGGAAGAGCCAGTGCTGCTCCTCTGGTCTTTTCATATGGACTCGGCCGTAAAGGCTGCTACGACTGGAAGGCTAAAGGACAGAGTGCGAAACAAAAACAAGCATAATAAATTAACACTTTCAAGTATATTTTATTAGAGTGCACCACAAACGTGATTTTTTTTTGCTAAAATTGTCTTTACCTGCTCTCTTTTAGGCTGTACAACATTTGGTAAGGCGCATTTTGGTAAATGCGACATTTGGTAAGAACATGTCTGGTAAGAAATTTGGTAAGAACAGGCCCTACCCCCTTGATTCAAAATCGTGTTCTTGGCATTCTGTTTTCTCCCCATTTTTCCTAGATGACTCTCAGCCTGAGAGTCTCAGGCAATTTACCAACCAAATTTTAGCTTATTTTCTCAGCTACAGTTTGAGTGGTAAATCGCCTGAGAGCCATCTGCAAAAAACAGAATGCCAAGAACACGATTTTGAATCAAGGGGGTAGAGCCTGTCATATTCTTACCAAATGTCGCATTTACCAAAATGCGCCTTACCAAATGTTGTACAGCCCTCTTTTATACCTTTTTTTCTTCCTTTGTAATTGAATTATCCCTCTCAGTGGGTATAACGGGTACTGGGAATGGTAGTGGTCCCAGCTTCTTTAAACTTATAAGTGGTGCCCATAATTATGTGAGGAGTAAGTTTCCAGTGCATGGATGACTTTTTTGGAGTTATGCAAGGCCCTGTTCAATTTCCCACACGCCAACTTCTGAGAATTCGGCAAAATAGTAGGGCAGGAAACTTGACTAAGCGTCGTGCCTGGATGGGTAAAACAGAGAAGTGATGAGTAGGTCTGTGCAAGCCAGAATTTGTTACTGGCTTCATCCTGCTCCTGGCAGCATTCTTTCAAGCACTTTTTGGCTCTATCAAAAATCTCTGGATTAACATATCAGCATGCTTCATGTTTTCACTCAACACATTTAGTGGCAATCTGTGCCACTGGAATTTTCGTGCATAGTTTCTTGTGTGCTCCAAACAGCAGCCACTTCAGTCAGGTGTTTATTAGCTCCCGTCTCCTAGTCCTAGATGGGCCCTTCGTTGAAGATATGGCTGTTAAGAAGCAGTTTCAGCAATTTTTAGCCTCTTTGTCAAAGGGGGAGTGATTAGCGACATCCCTTCTCCGTTTTGATACCAAACAAATTTGGAGCTCAAAGGGAGTCGAATGCAAAAAAATGCGTTTGGAAAAAAAGTTATGGGCGATTAAAATTGGCCAAATTTCTTGAGCCACCGGGTGGCTGCCATACTCTACTTTCTATTAAATTTTACGCAAAATAGTTTTGTTCAAAGAAAGTTTTGGCTTTCTGTTTTGTTGTTATTGAAGAAACTTTTGCATTCAAAGAATTTTCACATCTTTCTTTTTTTTACTTATTATCCATATATTTTCAAATAAAAAATAATAGCGAAAATTTGTTACTAATTCCTTTTAAAATTCGTTTTTGGTGGAATAAAGTTGATTGAAGAGATAAACTCCTATTCTTACATTTTCGTTTCTAGTTTTATTGGGAATGAAGGACAATGATGAAGTTTACCTTGCAGAATATGATCCAGAGAAGCCGAGCACCTCAAAAGCCATTCCAGTTTGGCCATCCAAGGAAGCTATTAAAGATCTGAAGTCGTCTTCTAAGAAAACTAAGCGAAAGAATGCGGCATCGGAAAAGAAGGTAAAGAGTGCAGATGCGGACAATGAGAAACCGATGAAGCCGAAGCAAGCAAAGGTTCTTCCCTCTGCCATACAAGCTGACGTGGGTTTTTTTTTTCAATTCTTTATCCATTTCTTCTCCATGTTTCCATTTTTGGTACTAGTACTAAGAATATAAGTGGTGCATTTTGGACAATTTCAGGCCAAAACTATTCAAACTTCGTTTGGATACGCTTGCATGTCTTTGAGTAAGGAAATGACAGCCATGCTGGCTTCAGAACACAGTTTTGAAGATATCAGATTTACCCCGGAAGTAGTAGCAAGGACTGCTCAGATTGTTCAGGCTGTTCTGGAGTCGAAATGGGCACCGAATTTGGCCGCGTTCTCAAAGTTTGTGTGGAATAAGTGTCCTTCGCTGAATTTTCGTATGATGTCTCATATTTTAGACATGCCAAGCGAGCAAAAATAACTGCAGATGACGCAAGACTTCTTTTTCATAAAAATCACGAACTGGTAAAATTTTTGTGTTCTGAACAACGAACTTTTCACCGAGTATTTTACTAAGTTGGCGAAAGTCGATGAAACCTTCCTTGGAACAGTGCCAATTGCTCTTGCTCGTAGACCGTCTCCCGTTCAACTCCAAAACGTTGATGCCAGGGTCGGAGATGATGAAGACAATAAACATGATAATAAGTCGCCTCGAAAATCTTCCGCTTCAGCAGATGCCCACCAGATGTCATGCGCAACAAGCGTTCAGGGTATGTGAATTGGAGCTCTTAATCATTAGTCTTTGAAGAAATTTTTTAGTTGGTAGCGACATTTTGTCGATGGCTAGATCAATCAAGTTAGACAAAGCTGATGTATTAACGGATCAAAAAGATGATCAAAGTAGTATGTCTATTAAAGCCTCCGTTTGCTCACCCAGTCCTAAGAATAATTATGATTGCGCAAAGGAACTCTTTGAATACAATGCGTTGAGCGATGCTCATGGTGCGGATTCTTTACGCGTTAGGGAAATTAGCTATATTGATTTCAGATTCTTTTGATGAAGACGAAGTTTTATTTGATGACAGGGATGACAATGTTGATGATATTATCCTAGAAAGTGGGGAAGACAGCTATGTCAAGGCGAAAAGATTAAATGAAACAGTCACTGAGGAAGGTGGGTATTTTTAATTTTAAACAATGCCTGAATGAGGTTACAAAACGTTTTAACGATCAATTTTTTTTTCTTACATCATAGCCACATACCGAATGTCATTGTCAATGGCATAAGGTGGCCACATAGAAGATTTTTATAAGGGTAAGTACCAAAAAGCACTTATAAGTACCAAAAAGTTATTGTCGGAAAAAATTGAGTTTGTTGAAACATTCTCAATAGTTTTTTAGATCAAAACAACTTTCTCTCAGAAAATGTAGCCAAAACTTCTCTTGAGGAACGCAATGAAGAATTCCAGATAGATTGTTCTTATACAGCTATGAAGAGGTTGACGAAAGTGCCTACTGCGACAGGCAATTCCGTTGCTGCAGTGAACGAAGAAATTTCTTATGCCACAACTACCAATCACCATGAAATGCATGATTCTGATGGTTTTTCCTTATAGTTATATCTGTTTGCGAGTTTGTTCGCAAGGTGCACTTTTAGATTCATTCTACCGCGATGACGACATTGACATAATAATGGAAGGAAAAAAGGAGGACGAGGTCGAAGAAATTCTTTGGGAAAGCTACAGAGATGATGACAATGATGACGCTAAAAATCAGCAAAACGCTCAGGCACCATCAAGAATGTTTGTTTCAGCAAGTTAGTTATAACTTTCCCGTGAAGAACACCCCCTGGAAATGCACATTTTGAGAGATGTCAGCCGGTTTGGAAGTTCTCAAATTTACGAGTTTGCAAGTTTTCCAGTTAAGAAGTTACAAGCAGTTGATTAGCCAATTAATTCAAGAACAGCAAAACGCCAATGAAATGTATTTTTTTACAAACATGCTTTTTAATTCCTTTCTTTATCTAATTTTTGTACCTTGCTAACCTTTAATGATGGCCGTAGCTGGGGTCTGCATGAAAAATTTACCTGTTATCTAGGCCTGTCAGGTCTTGAATAGTCGATAATATACGCCAGAGAATAATTCCGTGGGGGTATTCTTCACTAGTGCCCAATTTTGCTGATATTCGTAAATTAGCAAAAAAAAATCGTGTAAAACCATTCAGGTCTCAGTCAGCTTCCATCCAATAGGCCTATACCAAGTGGCAAGAACTCCTTCAGCCAAATTCACAATAAAAGGCCTTCAAATGAACCAAATTCTACGCCAGCATCGAAAGTTGGAAAGGACTTAGGCACGATGGAAGTGGGTCAATCAAAGGATGATACCTTGGGCAAAAAACAGTGGTAATTTTCTAATTTCGCTTTTTGCCAAACTTAAAATTGGTGTTGTAGGAACCCATTCAAGCCTATCCAAATAACTCCACCATCGGAAAACGTTTTGGAGAAAAGGCAGCTGAACAGCGCAAAGAAATCATTGGCTTTAGAAAAGCAGCCTAGCTATAGGAGTGATGACTCTCTCTTTGATGATGACGATGTTCTCTTTTGAAAGAGACTCGTAGAAAGATTGAAGACAATAATGTCCTGTTTTATTGTGTCTTTTATTTGAAGTGGCTTAATGTGTTTAATATTCGTTCTCATTTCCAGCTTCAATTAGTCCAAAACAGGCTTTGAAGGCTGTAGTCAACAAAGCCTCTAAACTCAAACCTTTTGATAATCAAAAGTTTTACGTTCGTTTGGTGAGATACATTTCGCGAATTTTTTAAAATCTTTTTAAATGAAGGGAATTTTTGTAAATAAAGTATAAATGAGGATGAACACATAGTGGTGCTCTGGTCAGTGTTTGCTTGTGGTCATAATTGGTCTAAAGTAATTACTTTGACGTAGAAACTGGGCGGTTTTGAAGTGGAAAAACGACCAATATGTTCAAAATTTCTTGAACTGTTCCGTGCTTTTTGCCAAGAAAGGAAGTCTTCCAGTGAGTGAAAGAGGTAATAATCCGTTGAAGCTAGGTGAGGCGAATACGGCTACGGCTCAGTGTTTTCAAAACTCACATCGCTTCTCTTATTCGCCTAAGAAGCGAGTGAGAGTTTTGATTTAAAAAGGAGTAAAAAGTTGCAAACTGAAAGTTGAAGTTGGCAACAATGTCGTCTTCAGACTACCTACACTTACGCTAGACTTCCCACAAAAATGAATGGAAAACTTTTTTAGAAAATGAATGGAAAAATTTAAGTTTTTTATTAGTGGGCCAACCAAACAAAGCCAAAGGGGCCGTTAGGGGGGGGGGGGGGGGCCGTTATATCGGGGGGCCGTTATATCGAGAGTTTACTGTATGTACAAAAATTTCAACAGAGGGGACCAAGGCAACGCGGTGCAAACTTTTGAGATAAAATGTCACTTAAAATATTGTCTGCCTCCATTTGCATCGTTTTTCAATGAAATTACCCGTTTGATTTACCAAAATTGTGCACTGAAATGTTTTTTGGCGATGTGGTTAACTGATAACTTTTAATCTATCCTTTTGTAAACTGCAAGAAGTATTGTGAAAGTTTTCTCGTGTTTTCTTCACCAAAAACTCTTATTTTAAAATAGTCGTAGACTATAAACATGAGTGAATGGGAAAGATTGGCTGAAAAGCTTCGACATCCTGACAACCCAGTTGTTTTTTTCCAAATGGCTGTTGGTGGAGCTCCTATTGGAACAATTAAGATGGAGCTTTTTTCTGATGTGGTGCCTAAAACGGCAGAAAATTTTCGACAGCTCTGCACTGGTGAGATGAAGAAGGATGGTGTGCCTTCAGGCTACAAAAATTCTCAGTTTCACAGAGTTTGTGTTAATTAACAGACAGCTTTTCACCAAAAAAATCCATTCATCCATTTTTTAGGTTATCAAAGACTTTATGATTCAAGGAGGAGATTTTGTTAACGTAAATTTTCGTCTTGCTATTTTTTATTATCCAGAATCCGTATAAACGCATGCTTTACTTTTGATATCTCTTTCGCTCATTTTGGACTCACTTTTGTTATCTTATGCTGATTTTTATATTGAAACCAAAAATTGCAAAAAAAGAAAAAGTCATTCAAATTTGAATTTTCGAGAATCCCGTCCGACTGCCTGATTTAAACATGATTAACTATAGGGTGATGGCACTGGAATGACTAGCATTTATGGCCCTAAGTTCACCGACGAAAATTTTGACCTGAAACATACTGGTAGGTTGAACACCCGAAGAATGACATTAAATCTTTTTCTATTATTGCTTATAGAAGCGGGTCTACTTTCAATGGCCAATGCAGGTACAGAAGATAAAAAACTCACCAAGATAAAAATTTTTTCAAACCTACTTTTCAAATTTTAGGTCCAGATACCAATGGTTGCCAATTTTTCATCACTTGTGCCAAGACTGATTTTTTAGACAATAAGCATGTGGTATTTGGTGAGCTTCTTGATAATTTTTATAGTCTTAAACTGCAACAAAAAAAAATAGGGAGAGTACTTGATGGCCTGCTAACTGTAAGGAAGATAGAAAACGTCCCCATTGGTCAAAACAACAAACCCAAGCTACCTGTTGTGATTGAACAGTGTGGAGAACTCTGAAAAGGCTCGAATAATAATTTAATGATCTCATTTCATTGTTGTCACTTGTTGAAAGCCGTCTTATGTCAATAAATTTTTTTATAATCTCTCTAAAAGTTTTGAGACGAAAATGTTGCTTTTACAACTTTCTATTTTGCGCTTTTGAAAAGACCATTAGACTGGGCGAGGAGCAATTATGTTACTCATAATCTACTGCTTTTTGTATAATTTCCATCTTTTTGAAGCTATGAACAAAACAACGCGTTTCAAAATAGTGCTGCTAGGAGAAGGGGCGGTAGGAAAGACATCTTTATTGCTGCGTTATGTTGAGGACAAATTCAATTCTAAGCACTTGTCAACTTTGCAGGCAATATTTTTGATAAAAAAATGATTAAACATGTTTTATAAATAAATTTATAGGCCGCTTTTGCAACCAAAGAAGTTAATATTGCCGGCACAAACGTGGAATTAAATATTTGGTTTGTGAAATTCAGTGTTTGGCTTCATATGATTTATGTAATTTTTGTTAAATCTTGGTTTATTTTTGGGTTTCTCTTAATTTAACGGAGTCATTTTTCTAAAAAGGCGTCCGTTAAATTGAGAGTTGGATTTTTTAAAGGTGAAATTGCTGAGTTCTGTAAAAACGACTGGCAAATTCAGAATCCTTGCGATTTTTTACCTTGGAGACATCAATATCAAGACTAACAAAAGATGTCAAAATTTGAGGTAAAAAATGGTCGGACCCAACTGTGGATTGAGCTTTTCGGACGTGCGTTAAATCGAGCGTCGATTGTAATGGGTTTCATTAGCTTGTAATTTACATTTCTTTTCAAATTTAGGGATACTGCGGGTCAGGAAAAATTCCGTAAGTGACCCTTTATACATTTGCGGAAAGTTGATAGTGCCCCTTGATCGGAAAATCCGTAGATGTGCATAAAATGGATATTGTTTTAATATATAAAGCATATTACGTAGCTTTATTACTCATAAATGATCACTAAAGATAGGAGGTTGCGAGGTTTCCTAAATTATTTTTCAAAAGTTTTTAAACTTTAAATTTTCGATTTTTCAAGTGTTAATTTTTTAATATGCAAAAGTCACAATAGCAGCTTTTTTACGTTTACCGCTTTTAACGTATAAGAATTACTTAAGAGAGATTAAGATACAAAGTTGAAAATTGCGCTTTTTTGCCATTCAACCGTTGCCAAGCCTGAGCTCCATGAAAAACCTCATTAAACAAACTCGGAAATGGGTTCTATGCAAAAAATTAGCCTTAGACAATCCCGGTTACTCTGGGAACATAAAATATAGAAAGGTTTTTGATGCGCGAAGCATCTCTTCCCCAACTGATTTACTAATAAAGCATTATCCTTTAGTTATCTTAATAATACCCATTTTATGTAAATTTATTAGAATCCTAAACTTGAGCACAATCAGCTGTCCAAAATGATATATTTTAGAGACAGTATAGTCTAGTATGGTCACTATATTTCAGATGCCTTAGGACCTATCTATTACAGAGATAGTCAAGGAGCCATTTTAGTCTATGACATCACAGACCCTCACTCTTTTGAAAGGGTTTGCTTTTATGTTCACTGAAAACTAAAATTCAGCTTCATTTATTCAAGGTGAAGAACTGGGTGAAAGAACTGAGAAGGATGCTGGGTGAGGCAGTCTGCATTATAATTGCCGGCAACAAACTCGACCTGGACTCTAGTAGGAACGTCAACAAAGAAGAAGTAGACGAGTATGCCGCTTCTGTGGGTGCTCAATTCCAGGAATGTTCTGCCAAAGAAAATGTTGGAGTCAATCCTCTTTTTGACTTGATTACGAGAGGTTTTTGTTTGCACAGTTATTTTGTTCAAAACAAAAATCATTCAACTGGTTTAGCAATGATAGAAAAAGCGGGTCAAGATGCTTTGAACGAGGCCAACCAAAGATCATCTAGTCTGAGGAGGCAGGGCTCTAGAAGAAGCCTGCAAATAGTAGACGATACGCTGGAGCGACCAACATCTAAGAAAAAGTGTTGTTGAATGTGGTAGTGGTGCAGCTTGGCATGAACTTTAAGAAAACCAAATAGGTGTTATTTTGAAAGGGTCCTACCAACATGGGGGGTTTATCCTAGTAAGTTGATAACAAGCAGCCGTGCTGTATTCAAAAAAAAATTGTCCTCCGCCTCCGGCCCTAAAAATTTTTTCCTTCGCTTCTCGATCTTATTGGAGTGTTTCTAAAGTCAATGATGACGAGAAATGCATAGGAGAGCTTTAGAACCGGAGAGAGTTCTGGCAAATTTTAGCGAAGTTCTTATTCAGACGAAATGAATTCAAAACTTTGATGTATTTTATGCACACTTATGCACACTGACTTACTCACTTAAATATTGTGTCCTCCCCTCCGGCCTCCGCCCAAAACTTTTTCCCTCCGCCTCCGGCCAGCACTCTCTGGACCAGGCCGGTGCTGGCCTGGTCCCCCACAGCTAGTCAACCTTAATTCTACATCAAAGAAGCTTATTTAGACTTAATTTTTTAGGTTTCTCGAGAAAATGTTTCAAATAAAGTTTCTGCTGCTATCTTTTGCTCCTGCTAGTGCAATCCTCCAAGCTTGTTGCTTTTACTCCTTAATCTGCCTGTGATGATTTTAACAAAGTTTATAATTTAAATACATCATTTGTTCACATATTGAATTATTTGACCCTAGTAAGGTTTATAAGTTTACTCTTTCACAGATAAACTGAGATAAATCGGAGAAAAATACTCAATTTTTCCCCTCTTTAGGCGGCAGGTGTCAATTGGCTAGAAAGCACCACCAGAGAACATCCATCCAAGAAGCGATGCACGGGCTATAATGTAGTAGGGCTCATTCTTTACTAGAGTCGATAATTTACATATACATATTGTCCGCTTAGTTCAACTTAATTGTAAACCGTATAAGGCGCTCATTTTAGTCGGCCAGACATTATTTTTTTCCTTTTACATTACTAATAATTATACATATAAAGTATTTCTGCCACCTATTGTTTTTTACTGTTCGTATCATAAAATTTTGGCTTTTTTTTTAGCAAGTTAGGCCTTCCACATATTTTAAACAGGACAGAACAATCTATACCAATCAATATAAAATTTGCTCTGAGATGCTAGATTCAGACCTATAAAATAATACTAGACAGAGATGCACAGCCCTCATGCTAGTTGTTCACCTCATTGATTGAGTGGGGCCGATAGGCTGTATTCAAGCAACAAACTTAATCAACCTAGCTTCTTCAATAACTATTATTAATCCATAACCTATACAAAGAGACATGAGCACTTTTGTTTCGTAGCACCTGCATTTTTTCTTCCCAATGAGGTATCAACTGACTGCATTAAACTGGCTGACTTTATACTGTTAGAAAAAGCTGGAGAAAAGATCTTTGGATGAAGCAACGGATATTTTACTTAAAAAATTGTTATCTCCAACTTTCTCCAACAAGGGCCAATACCTCGAGGCACTTGTTCACTAACGACGGATGTTGACAGCTCTGAGAAATAATGACGATTAGTCCTAAAGAATTGAAAAATGGATTGCAACATTTGGATTGCTTTCTCAGCGCCGCCTGAACAACGCTTGTCTAAAAAAAGGTGCTATGCGGCTTCCCAAATGGGGTGTAACTAAATAGTTTAATTTTTGTTTTAGACTCTAATGATATGAATAAAGATAACTTTGTATTTGATTCAACCATCCTTTTTTGAGCGAAATATTTGCTAAAAAGTGTTGTCAATAAACATTTTTATGTAACAAAGGCTTATCATCACATTCAACCAGAACAACTGCAGCTGAGATAATTGTTTTAATGTTTCCTAATTATCATTCTTTGTTTCTACCCCAATTAGGGTGTAGTGTTTACATTCTGATAGACCTCTGGTTCCATAAACATTACAAAATAGCCAAACAAAATTTTAAATTCCCGAAAAAATCATTTCGGGAACTAAGGCAAAAAATGGATTGGATTATTAAACAGAGACGATCTTCGATACTCTACTACATTTTTTTAATCTTGGTGTACCCAAGGAGCACCCAGAATTGTTCAATTTAGACAATAGTATTTAAAAAATTACTTTTCTACTTCTTGTTTAAAAAAGAAACAAGAATAATTATTATTTTTTGTTTTAGTAATGCCTAAGTTGGGCAAGTCGTCAACTGCCTACCTAGGCACTCTATTGATTTTGCTTACAGTAGCTGTGCTCACCATTTCTGTGGTAACATTGCTTCGAGTTATCTCAAACACATCTAGCCTTACTTTACCAACTGACAATGCTACTATTGATCACATTAGTAAAACCTTTCAGATACTAGTTTTTTTTCCCACCAAATACCAAAACATTAGGTACTTCAACCACGACTGACTCACTAGTTGACTCTGATGTCGTTAATCTGGCAGCACCACCAACTTTAAGCCCAAAGCCTAGCAATCAAGAGCAGTACCAGGCATATTCCAGCTATGCTCAACTGCTTAAAGAATCACTGACAGTCAAGACTGATCCTTGCAATGATTTCTATCAATTTGCATGTGGCAACTTTTCCAAAGGCACAAACTTTGTTGAAATCCAAAACAGAAACTATGATGTGTTGGCTAAGAAGCTGACCAATCGATTGTACATTGATGGATTTCAGGTTAGTGAGAAATGCTAGTTTAAAAAAGATCTAGTATAAATAGGGTGAGCTCAAAAAGTAGAGAAAATATAATGCCCAAACCTGTATATCTAAATATATATGAAAATGTTCAGATGCCTAAAGTGGTAAAACAAGCATCTGCATTCTATAGACAGTGTGTCCAAGTCAAAACCGATTGGTCAGCTTACATTGGATCTGGATGGATAATTAAGGCAACTTTATATCTTTAAATGCAGATATACGTATATTTATTAGGACATATTTATTAGGAAATCTTGTATAAATATTGAATAGGAGCAATTTCAGCAAAAAATGGCCAATCTCAAAAAAATTCTTGGAGTGCCATTTCCCTTGCTGGATAGCGCAGACTATTCTTCCACCAACCCAAATCCAGCTCATCAACTCCCAAATGCTACTGTTTTCGCTAAGGCTTTGGCATATTTAAGCTCTGTAGAGTATGTGGACACTTTTTTTGCACCAGATGTTTGGCCTAACATAAGGAATCGTAACTCCAAACATTCTTATGAATTACAGTAAGCTGGTTACTAGGCATTTGAACAATTATTTGACTATCTTCAGCATCTACCAGCCAAAACTTGCCTATGCAGACAATTATTACATCAAATATTGGGACACTTTTCAAGCCGTTTATGCGAACACATCAACCACTTTGATCAAAAAACTAGGAGAAACCTATGGACTACAAACTTTGGACGAGAATAAGCTTTTCAGTGGCGTGGCAAAAATGGCTGCAATGGAGTACATGATAGCTACCACTGTCAACACTCCTGCTAAAAATAGAGTCAATTACACTAGGTTGGTGATTTAGTTAGATCAGAAATAAGCTGGAATTTTTTTTCACAACTCTATTCAGCCCGTGAAAGTTATTGTTTGGCCGTTTAAACGCCTCCTTTTTTGCCTTGGTCCTTCCTTGTTGTTTTAGCTCCTCTTAACCATTTCCAACACGCTAAAAACGATGAGAAAGCTATTTTCCGATCCTTTTCGTCATAGAAAGCCAGTTTTTTGGAAGTTGAAAACTTCCATATTTTGCCTTTGAAGATCAAGGTAGAAAACCCTGCAAATCGTGTGAAAGCAAAATTTTTAAAAGTTTTTAATACTTTATCTTAAACAAATTTAGTGTGAAAGTGCCCTTCAGCATAGCCACGGCTAACACCGCCTATCCTCTAATCGACTGGCTCACCTTTTTCACATCTTTATCAGACAAACCTGTACAATTGAGTCCAAACTATCAATTTGTATTAAATGAGCCTGCACTTTTTCAACGGCTTTTTCAACTGCTCAACTCAACATCTGTTGAGCCCCAAACCATCTATAACTACTTCTATTTCCGCCTCTTATTGGAGAATGCTGAATACATTCCCTCCAACAACAAAACGAACACCAGTTTGTCGAAATTGCTTAAAACAACTTCTTATTCTATTCCTCACTCAAAAGCCAGGACAAATCTACTAGGCAGACCCAAATTACACAATCAAGATGGTGTTGTCTCTCCCTGGCTAGAAGAAGATGTGCAAGGCTTGACGTCAATTGACATGAAAACTATAGTGCAAAGAAGTTGTGCCAGAGAAGCCATGTATTTGATGCCATCTGCCACTGGACGTGTCTTTTTGGACGCAATGATGCCTGATATGAAACAAAGAAAGGTTTTTAAAAGCCAAATAAGCCAGATTGTAGCTAATGTGCTGAGTGCTTTAGAGGTAAATCTTCTCGCATATTATTTTTTTTTTTGGGCTTAAACCATTTTTTGGGGACACGACCAGCTCGCGAATACTATATTCTCTACAAAAGAAACTTTGTTCAGGCTATGGTTATGAAACTGGATTGGATGAGCACCTGGTCGAAACATAAAATCGCTGAAAAGCGAAAGAATCTAGTGCGCAACATTGCCTATCCTGGGTTCATCACGGACAATGCGATGCTGAATGAGTTGTACGAGACATTGGACATTACTCCAGACACAGACAATGATTATGTAGCCATGAAAGAGAAGATTCGACTATTTGACAATGCTTGGCTAGTCAGAAAAGTGTTCGACCAGAGCCAAATAGAGGTGGACAGAAGTTGCTTTGTCTTGCCAACAGCTATAGTCAATGCCATGTTTATGGTGAGTTTTGCATAGTTGGAGAGTTAATAAAACGATGGAGAGTTAATTAAAGACAAAACCAGAAGTTTTACCATTTTTTACGTCAGGCCCACAACTAAACCTATTTTAGTACAACCTCAACTCAATAAGCCTGCCACTGGGCATCCTACAAGAGCCTTTCTACAATTCCAACTACCCAGCAGCTGTTAACTATGGAGCTTTGGGTGTTTTGATAGGGCATGAACTAGCTCACGCTTTTGATATCTACGGCATTCAATTTGATGGTGTGGGTCTACTAGGTACAATTCTGGACGAGGAATCTAAGATAGGCTATGAGAAAATGAATCAGTGTTTGGTAGAAGAATACAATACCTTCAAGCCTAAAAATCAGCTGTGGGGTGTGGATGGTGAGCAAACACTGCCCGGTAATTTTGCTGATAATGCTGGCATTAGAGCCGCCTACACCGCCTTTTCTGCTCACAAAGATTATTATGGACAAGATTCTCAATTGCCAGATAAGGTAGGTTAGTAAAACTAAGAGAGTCAAATGAAGGACCTTCTCTGTCAAAACAGAAAATAAAAAAAGTCTCACAAATTATTTTTGCAGCAACTGTTAGTATAATTTGAGCTTATTCAAGGTAGCTGGAGTGTTTAGCCCCGACCAACTCTTTTTCCTAAGTTTTGCTCAAGTATGGTGTCAAAATGTGCCTGAGGACTCCATCAAAAAGCAACTGTTGACCGATGTGCATTCCCCAGGCAAATACCGCATCGCCAGCTCCATCCGTAATTTTCCAGCCTTCCGCTCTGCTTTCAATTGCCCAGTGGGTAGCAGCCATGCACCCGCTCAACATTGCAATGTGCTGGCATCTGAGAGCAAACAAGGTCGGTAAATGTCGTTTGGGAATCTGTAAACATCCTCTTGACAAAAAACGACAATACTTTCTGTTCAACTCCATCTATTTATGAGTTATTAAGTTGTTGGAGTACCACCGTCAACAACCACTTTGCCATCACCCAACATTCAGCTAAAGTCTCAATCCACAAGTCTAAAGTTTGAGCAGGCTGCAAAAAATTTTGAAAAGTCCATTGATCTGAGCTATGACCCTTGCACCAACTTCTACGACTATTCTTGTGCCAAGTTTGAGGGTCCTATGAGTTTTGACA
This sequence comes from Subanguina moxae, assembly GCA_000981365.1. Taxonomy (NCBI): domain Eukaryota; kingdom Metazoa; phylum Nematoda; class Chromadorea; order Rhabditida; family Anguinidae; genus Subanguina; species Subanguina moxae. The sequence goes on from BBSZ01014429.1 coordinate 44,904, forward strand.
GAGCTGATAATGTGCTCTTTGCCAAAACAATTGATGGACTGGGAAGGTCAGTCAACAAGATGGATTCACTGCCTGTCCAGCAGGTTTGGGCTCCATTCTGTTATGAAAAAGTCGATAAAGCTTGTTGTTAAAACCATTTAATTGGAGATGGAGAATCGAAGCCTCGTTTCCCAGTCGAAAAATTCCAATTCATTTGTGTTTTCAGGTCAAGAAACTCTACAATCAGTGCTTGTTTGTGCGCAGCAATTGGACAAGGTTTTCCGTTGACATTATTAGACATTCGCATATGAAATAGGGTAAAATTACATACCCCTTCCTGAGCTCTATTTGGTTGACCGTCAAAGGAACCCCAAAAAACTAAAAAGACTTGCCCAAATATGGCGTGATTAAAAGTTTTTGCGTGCACTGCTATTAAAAAAAGTTTGAACCAAATGAGGTGCTGTGAATGTAAATCTTAAAGTATATTTAAGGTATACTGAGCATGGAACTCTGGTCAAAGCAGCCATTTCCCAATTCAAAGACCAAGTTGGGTGGAAATTTCCAACCTTTTCTCCAAACGAGAAACGCAATGATTGGCCGGATACATTTGATATCGGATGGGCAACTGGGTATTTGGCTGGTGTTGAGGGGGTGACCACCCTTGTCTACTCTTTCGTGGACATTGATTGGGGTAATCTTTATCATCTCACTCACAATTTTACACATAAAAACCCTTTCCAGGCAATTCTCAACAAAGCAGAGCCCCCTACAAGCTCTTCTTTGACCAATCCCGATTGGCTATGCCCCGTAAATTTTATGTGGGGAAGGTGTGGGATATGTTTTCAGGCGGCTATCGAGCCTCTATTCTCCAACTCTTTACTAGATACGGTCAACTCATGAATGTAACAGTAGCATCAGACATTATGGCTAAGGATATCGAAGATATAGTCCAGTTGGAGTGGATTCTGGCCAACAACTTCACAACTGATGCAGTAACTAGAAGAGATTTCAACAGATCATATAATGTAATGGATGTGGCACAGGCGTATAAAACAACCACATATCTCAACTTAAGGTAAATTTTTACGGACAGGATTTCCGGGAAAGAATCGGATTCCTGATCCGGTGGTGGCAAAAAACCGGAATCCGTACGGATACCGGATTTTTTAGGACATGTATAAGCATTTTATAAAAATAATTCCCCACATGTTCCACAAATGATGAAAAAGAAAAAAGTTTCTCTAACCCTTGCGGTCTCTTCTCAAACCCAGCACTTTGAATTAGTTTGATTCTTATATATTCTCTGTACTTCAAAGAAAAGGACGCATTCCGGTCCGGTCTCCAGCACTAAATTTAACTCTCAAATTTTTAAAAATTGATTATCTCAGCAATTTTTAATGACATTTTCTAATTCTTTTTGCTCGTGAAGCCTTGCATCTCCACTTCCCGGTGATATATCAACTAACTCAATGTTGTTAAAAGAAGGTTCGAGGAAAAGGTCTTTGAATTAAGCAAAGGGATATTTTTCTTCAATAACTCTCGACCTGTTTTTATTTTTTTCCCCCAAAATATGAGATCATAGCCTTGCAATAACAAAAGAAACTGTTTCATTCTTTTTAGAGCATTCACCGCCAGTTTGTTGAGGTATGCGGAACCGAGTACATGGTTTGGCATGGTCCTACAAGACGATTGGTACAAAGCTATAGTAATGGAGCCGAGCCAAATAGCTAAATTAAACACTCATTTCAAACCAAACAATCATTTTGGCTTTACTGGTCGTCAACTAATCAACTATTTCTTCTATCGACTGCTTCGCTCAAAGCGAGCATATCTCCCGCCAATGCAGAAGACTAGTCACAGCCATACCATCAAATTATATACCAGGTACTGGCCTAAAGGTGGTCCTACGACAGCCAGAGATATTGAAGTGGTGGAAAGAGTAGGCGACGAATATGAACAAAAAGCTGCAAAAGCACACTATGGAAAAACCCGTCAAGAAACTATTAAAAAAGAGTCATTTAGAAGCGAGGAAGATTATATAGAGATAGCCGAGTCTATAAACACAATGATGGCAGAGACTGAGAATAATGGCTACAGCAGAGAAGAGCACACAGCACACGAGGTGGACTGTATGTTCACTAGCATGCTTAATTTGCCTTATGCTAGTGCCAGAGTCTTGCTAGATGAGATGTTGCCCAAAGAACATGATAGAACACTTTTGAAAGCACAAGCTCAAGAAGTCATTGAAAATGTAGTCGTAGGATTCAGGTTGGATTTTTTAGAAATGGATTACAGCTATTTGGAAGGGGTGTACTCTAGTAGAGCGAAAGAGTATGTTTCCTCACAAAAAAATATGATTCAGATCAATGATTGACCAGCTCTCTTGGATGAACTACCACTCCAAACTAGGTGCCTACAGCAAAATAGACCAACTGGTGAGAAACGTTGCCTATCCCGACTTTGTGACCAACAACACTGGTCTGACTGCCTACTACAGCAAACTCCAATTTCACAATGATCAGTTCTATTTTTCTATGCTTAAAGACCTGGATATCTTTTATTACCAAAAAGAATGGGCTTTGCTCGACTACGCTCAACCAAATGCAGACAGGACTAGGTTTGGCAATCCGGGCATTGTAATCTTTTCTTGCCAGAAAATAGTTTGCAAAAAGCTCTTCTTTTTTCAGACCAATGCTTGGTATAATCCAAGCATAAACTCAATCACTTTTCCTCTAGGAATTCTGCAACAACCCTTTTTTGATCCTGAATGGCCAACCAGTGTGAACTACGGAGCTTTGGGATCAGTTGCTGGTAAATTAAATACAAAAGATTTTCTCTGCGGCAATCTGCATAGTGTCTTTCTTCATCCTTCTTTTAAAATTTTCAACGACCATTTTATGGTTTTTTAAGTCGATTTACAAAACTCAAAGTTTTGTGATTTTCGCTCTAAGTGAGCAACAAGAGGTAAAACAAATAGGGCCGAAATTTGCGAAACCATAAAAGAATCCTAGAAATCCGAAATCATGGAGCTTCTATGCCGAAATTAGATTAGAGAAGATGTATTTGGGACAATACAGTTGTCGATCTTTCAGGTCATGAGCTGACCCATGGATTTGGTCAGTTTTTCACTTTTATCAGTTTACATCAACTTATTGATTGTTTAGACGACCATGGAATTCAATGGAATGGTGTTGGATTGCTTCAGCAATGGATGGATGATGACTCCAGAGCTGCTTTTCGTCGGATGGCCGATTGTATTGTGGATGAATATTCTAGTTTTTGTCCACTAGATGCCGATTTGTATTACCCAAATTGTATTGACGGTCACCACACCCAGGGCGAGAACATTGCCGACAATGGCGGAATGATCGCTGCTTTCAGAGCCTATCGAAATGTGATTGGTTATGGGGGTGAAGAACAGCTATTGCCTGGTCGGTTGGCTGGCCAATACACGCACGACCAACTATTTTTCCTTTCATTTGCTCAGGTCTGGTGCCAGAAAAAGCCACCGGCAGAAAGTTTGCATGAGCAGTTCCTCTATGATCTACACAGTAAGCCTTTTGCATACAGTCAGCCTATTCAAAATTCCTTCTCTATTCAACCTCTAGCTAGGTTGACCCAAATTTTTATTTGGATGAGTGCAATGCGAGAAAAACTATAAAAATACTTTTAAAATCAACTCTTATAGCTAACTGTAAGTTTGTAGGCCCGTCCAGATACCGAGTACTTGGCTCAGTGCAAAACTTTCCAGCCTTTAGGAATGCTTTCAACTGTCCTCAACCACAAGCTCATTCATCCCCTCCTACGTGTGATGTGTATGTGACTCCGCCAAGACTAAGTACATTCACCATTCTCATACTATCGTTACATCTACAAATTATATTTCCAGTGATTGGTGGTCCTGCCCCCACCATAGCCATTCTGCCTTCGCTAAACGTTGCACAGCCAGTTGCTAGTACTAATCTTGTCAGTCGAGCAATGGGCCAATTCTTTGAGGCACATATGGACACGACTCAGAACCCTTGCGACAACTTCTATGAGTAAAATTTCAAAGATTTATAATTTTAGATTCTCTGCAAACCATTTTTTGTCATAGAAATGTGTGTTTTTCAGGTACACATGCAACAATTACAAATTCTTGCCCTCCTTCTACCTGGCAGATTTGGAATGCATTTACCACACTGAAGTGGGACTCCTTTCTATAACCAATGATGATGTAAAAATTTGTCGAAACTTTTATGACCCACTGTAAACTCCCACCATTTTCAGCCTCGTTCTTTGCAACAAGCTCGTGTGTTTTACGACCGCTGCATCTACGACAACCAACACCCAGAAGTAGAGTACAACATCACCAAAGGCAACCAACAGTTCAAAGATCTGTACAAAAAGTTCCGCATAGAAACCGAGCTGGAGTTTCCCCTGCTAATGAGAGCCACAAAAGAAAAGACCACTAGTGACGAAATGGACTACAGAAAAAAAGACTTGGCTTGGCCGGACATGAACGAGTTGGGCTATGCTCTAGGCTTGCTCAGCTCCGAGTTTAACGTGGATACTTTGGTTTCCTCGTATGTAGACACCAATTGGGCAGATCCTACAGGACAACAGCCCTATGCTCTGTATATAGACCAGCCAAGCCTGTTTGAAGACTCAGTGGTGTATACCACTCCAATTATTTGGCAAAACTTTAAGCCTAAATATAAGAAGTATATCATGGCTTTGTTCCGCCAGTTTTCTAGAGTTGTGCGTGTCTATATCGAAAAAGAGGCTATTGAAGAGGTTAGCCTTTGTTTACAAATCAAGCCATTGAAAACTTTTCCGAGCTTGAAAGAGTGACTTGTTGCCCAAAAGCAAATAGCCATTCCTTGAAATGGATTTTAAAGTTTCGAAGTTGAATTTACCCTATGTCCCTAACTTTATGAAAAATCACACCATCAATCTTACATACTTTTTTATAACTGGACTATTTATCAGGCAGCCAACCAAATCCTTTACTTTGAATACAGTCTGGCCACAAACTTCTCCACTCCAGAAAACCAGCGAAGGAACTACTCGCGTTTGTACAACCCAACGGATTTTGAAGGCTTTTTTGGCTGGGAGTCCGACCATTTATTCGCCATTTCCATGACTGAATATGCCTACTCCATACTGCAAATGGCACCTAAGGAAGTGATGCAAAGATATTTTTATGAAAAGTCCAAATTTGTGGTAGTGGAGCAAGAGCAGCTGTTCAAGTTGGACAAAGCCCTAAATAATACGAATGAATTTGGATTCAAGCCAGACCATTTGCTCAATTACCTCTACTTCAGAGTGCTGGACAGAATTGCTAGGTGTGTGGCAACTCTTTTCGGCCTATTTATACTTACTCAAACAAATTTGCTTTCAGATACTTCTCTCCTTTTGAAACGCTCCGTTTTCCTGATCTTTTCAACTCTCTGGCCCAACTTCATGACATCTCTCCACTAAAAAATCGTTTAAAACCACTAATAGGCCGACCATTCATGGAAGAAGACTTTCTCTTCAAATACCTGCCTCTACACAGCCAAATCCAAAGAGACCAAAATGGACTTGCTACTTCTATAAAATTTGACAACTATTTTATTTGTGCTCACAACACACGAGTGATGCTCCCATTCGCAGCTGGCAGAGCTTACATCGACCAAATCTATCCCACTAAAAAGCACAAGAAAGCGATCAGAAAAGCTGTAAACAATATGGTTGATCAAGTTATATCAGCTTTCCAAGGCATGTTGGCTCAATTGGAGTGGATGTCTTCAGCAACTAAAGAGCGGGCTTACAACAAGCTAAACTACATGGTCAGAAACATTGCCTATCCAGACTTTATTGTCGATGATAACAAATTGAACGACTACTATGTGGAACTGGACTTGAAGAGTACTCAGAATGGAGATGAAATGTTCAACGAATTGATGCGGTTCTACACCAAAAAGTCTTTGGCTAAATTGGGTCAAAGAAAAGGCACTGATAGGGCTGATTGGGGCATGGGTCCTGCTGTAGTGAGTGATTGTTTATAGGATATAAGAGAGTGCGGCAATTTTGTCCTATGAGGAAATTTGTTTAACAGCGAAAATTCACTTGTTGGACTCTGTATCCTAAATTAGATTCTTTATTCCTCAATTTGTTGCAGGTGAATGCATGGTTCCAGCCACAATTAGGGTATTAATTCATGCCATATTCTCCCATTTTAATTCTGACTTTATGTTTTAAGATCCATCACCTTCCCAGCAGCCATTTTGAACCCCCCATTTTTCTCTATCGACCTGCCCAGTGCTGTCAATTATGCTTTCGGAGCAATTATAGGGCATGAACTGACACATGGCTTTGGTTAACAACTTATTTTCTAAAAATAATGCTATCAGCCAGTTTTAGATGATGAAGGAGTGCAGTTTGATGGGGTGGGCAAACTGCACAACTGGCTGGACATTCCTTCCACTGCTGCCTTTAACAACATGGCTCAATGTGTGGTAGATCAGTATGCTGGCTTCTGTCCAAGCGGAGGACCTTTCTGTCTGAATGGAGTCAATACTCAAGGCGAAAACATAGCTGACAATGGAGGTATTCCCATTTCACATATAGAAATCAATGCTCTCCACAAATTAGTCTCGTAGTCTGATCTTTTTTGCGCCGTAATACCTAAAAATATCCTTTCTACCTCTAGATATGACCATTTTAAGTAGGCCACCCAAAAACAGTTCACATCTTACCAACCTTTGACCATATCTCAACAAACAAAATAATTGCGCGAGTTTTAGGCATTCGAGCAGCTTTCCGTGCCTACCACAACTCCTTGGGTTTGAATGGAGTGGATTACTCACTGCCCGGCCAGTTAATGAGTCAGTTCTCTGGAGATCAACTCTTTTTCTTGAGGTTAATCACCTAATTTTTTACTTGGCAACAACACTAATAATTGTAGCTTTGCCCATACCTGGTGCAGCTCATCGGGTGGAGAGGGCACTTTGATCAACATTCTGTTGGATCCACACAGTCCGAGCAAATACAGAGTGCTGGGCTCCTTACAGAACTATCCAGCCTTCAAAAATACTTTCAACTGTCCACCCACTTCGCTGTATTCCCAGAAAAAGTGTGATGTCTGGATCACTGATGTGAAGAGTGGTAAATTTTTAACTAAAACATATTTTTGTTAATTTTATTTTATTTCGGAATTTTTTTGGCTTAAATTATTGGCTTGATATGTAATACAGAAAGCCGAAGAAACCATTTCACTCGTGGGGGAAATGGATAGAAGCAAACATGCGGTTAAAACTGCTTGATGTCTTTGGTCGTGAAGCAGCCAATTTTCAGCTTCAACATTATATTTATTGACTAACTGGTTTAGTGAGTGGAGTTCCACCAACAACCACCACCATACCTCCGCTCAACATCCCAGTCAGAGAAAAATCTAATTCTACCAAGTATTGGAACGCATCTAAGCTTATTGAGGAATCAGTAGGTCAAATTTTGCTAAAATAGATTGCTAAAAACACATTTATTTTGAGGTCGACAACAGCCAAGACCCTTGCAACAACTTCTTTGGCTACACCTGTAACAATGATCTGCGCTCACAGTTTGGAAAAGTGGATTTGGAAGGGATTGTGGCACTCGCTAAGGACGAAATTCAAGACGATACTGAAGCGGTGAGGAATTGTTGCAAAGATTTTAGCGACGGCTATGCTGTAGCTCAAATATTAGTAATGACAACCCAAAAGACTGTGGTTGTAGACAAAGGCTAAGAATGCTATTCCAGATCTATCCACTTGAACAAGCCAAAGCCTTCTTCCGACAATGTGTGGACCACAGCAAAAACTCGTATGTCTATGAGATTGTTTCAAAGTTTTTTTTTACTCCAGTTGTTAGTTGATGACCCTTTTCTGAATTTTGAGTTGGTCAGCCAATTTAACTTTTCCACTAAATCAGGCCAAAGAGAGCATGCGTTAGTTCAAGGATAAGTGTGCTGGCCTACCCTCAGGCTAAACCTTAGTTGTATGCAAAAGGGCAGTATTTTAAAAGAGCCTAAAAACAGCCTTGAGCGTTAAATCTTACACGGTATACGTTTACACTTGGTATTAGCCAACATTTCACAGACTGCAAATCGACCAATCGGAGCATCTTATCACAAAATATTTGCAACAATTCTCAGACGAGTTTGGGTTTTCTTTCCCCGCCTACAATCAAGCCTACCAGCCTGTATGGCCAAATGCTTCTGAACTCTCCAGAGCCATCGGTACAGCTATGAAAAGAAAAAAAGAGATTTAAATGATGTATTTCCAGGTTTTCTTTCCGGTCGTCTGTTTGCCGACTCCCTGCTAAGTGACTTCATAGACACACACTGGAAAGAGCCTGAGTCCAAAGAGCAGCCCTATATTATTTTCATAGACCAAGCCACCACCCTACTCCAGCCCATTGCCTACCATCCCCCACTCTGGATCTCTTTGGAAGATGATGTACTAGAGTATATCCAAAATTTGTTAGGTTGGTGACAATTAATAAAACTTTTTAACAATTTCATTCTGTTTCTTTCTATTACTACTTTTTTTTATTTGGTTCGTATGCTCGTTATACACAATTATACAGACAATTACACACCTTAACCACTTGAAACTGCAGCACAAACACCATAGTCAAAAATGTAGCTGAAAGTTGGAGCCAAATTGTTGAGCATGGTGTTAGTGCTGAATTATCAGATGGTGAAACAGTTCACCTTGGGAAGATAAGAGAGATATGATTGATAAAATCTAATTGCTTATGTCTCCATACCCAATTTTAGAATGGACAGCCGAGATATTGGGTCATGATGTTACTGACGAACAGATCCATCAGGCTAGCAAAGAAATTTTGAGCATGGATTACATGATTGCCACCCAGCTGAACACAAATGAGTCCATTAGAAGAGGCAACTTTGACCGGAACTACAACTTCTACACCATTGAAGAGAGCCAAAAAGACTATGGTTTAGTGGACTGGAAAAAGTACTTCGCCGAACTGGTCTATTACGCTCCAGTGGAAGTGCAAGATATAGTCAACAGAATGGATGGCACAGGCTTTGGCTTCTCTCTCATGGAACCACAGGCTTTGCATAGACTGCAGAAAGTGTTGAAGAATGACAATGACTATGGTTTTACACCCAAACAACTCGTCAATTACTTGTATTTTGTGGTGATTTGGAAGTACAGTGACATCATTGTGCCACCTAGTGATAAGAAGGCTGTCATGCAAAGGAGAATGATGAGGTAGGCCCTTAGTTCTATCGAGCACAAAAAAGTAGTTAAGACAACTTTTTGGAAATTAAAATAACATTCTTAACAATTCCAATTGTTTAGTTATGTACGCAGAACAAGTCCTTCCAAACAATCTCCACGCCTAAAATCACCTTCATTATCGGCAAACTGGTTGGACAAGAGGAGATTACCCCTCACTGATGAGAAGATAACAACAAAAAGTGGAGCTGCTGTGGGTTTCGCAGAGATTAGCTGTGCTTCTTGGACACTGTAAGTGAAAATATAAAAAAACTAGTCTCTAAAGATAAATTAACTTTCTTAAGTAACAACATGGATGTGGCCAGTGGAAGGCTCTACATTGACCACATTCTCCCGGATGTTAATGGCAATAGAGAGCGCCTAAGAGACTCTGCCAGAAAAATGCTTGATAGAGGTGGGCTACTTGACTAAGTTCAATGCAATTGCAAATTTGATAAATTTTCAGTGCTTCTCGGCTTCCGTTCCATGATTGACCAGCTGCCATGGATGAGCACCGAGACCAAACAACATGCCTACAGCAAAATGGATGAGATGGTGGTGAATGTTGGCTATCCCGACATGTTGACCAACAACCAGCAAATCCTCGACTATTACAGCCAACTGAATTTTACCCTTACAGACAAGTATCACAAGATGTTGCACGAGCTAAACAAGTAACTATATGTTATCAAACACCAATATTTTGAAACCAAAAAAAGAAGTACAGCTCAAGAATTGCAGCATCTTTCACAAATTTAGATTCTCCCACTACCAATCCTATGGCATTTTGGGTAGAAAAGGTGGTATAAGAAGAGATGACTTTAATGGACTTGTAACATTTGCAAGTGCTTGGTACCAACCCCAACTAAACTCTATCACTCTCCCACTAGCCATTCTCCAAGAGCCTTTCTTCGACGCTGAATGGCCGGCTGCTGTCAATCTGGGTGGTCTAGGCACTATTCTTGGGCATGAACTAACCCATGGCTTTGGTTGGTTTTTCTTCACAACTAATTTGAGTGGCAATCTTGATTGGATTTGTAGATGATATGGGCATTCAATGGGATGCAAATGGGGCGCTCGACCACTGGATGGACAAAAGTTCTATCCAATTCTTCAACCAAATGACTCAGTGTGTGGTTGATGAATACAATGGATTTTGCCCTTTGAAGGCAGAGGAGTTCCAGCCAAATTGTTTAGATGGCGCTAACACTCTTGGCGAGAATATTGCTGACAATGGGGGTGGGTTGTTTCTCACCAAAATCATGAGTGTTAAGCACGGCTGGAGGCGATTTGGGTTTTCTGGTTTTCTGCGATTTTTGGCATTTTACATTATGGTCAGCAGAAAATTTAGACATAAACAAGAATTTTTACAGGAATTCACGCCGCTTATCGTGCTTACCGCCACTCCCTGGATGTAAATGGTCCAGACGAGGCTCTACCCGGCGACCTAGTCGGCCAGTACTCTCATGACCAGCTCTTTTTCCTGTCCTTTACCAAACTGATGTGCAGTCCCTCCAACGACTACGATGAATGGGTCTCCATATTAGTGGATGTGCACAGTCCTTTCTACTATAGGACTCTCGGCACTTTGCGAAACTTTCCCGCCTTCCAGGATGCCTTCAATTGCCCAACTGGATCACTGTATTCACCTGGCAAACACTGCAACGTGTGGGTGTCGTGATCACTGGTGGATTATGTTCATGAAATAAGTAAATCGTTAAATAATAAAATCTTATTGTTAGTTAGTTAAAAAGAGCTTGATAAATAAAATGAACACTTATTAGCGCAAAAGGCTTTTTAGCAAAGGTCAACTAAACTAAATAAAATTAGAGAGCTCATACTCTTTCGTGTACATGTATGCAATTACATTTGTAATTTTGTAATTCCCATGAATTGGGACACCTGTCCGCAGTCTGCCTTTTAGAACTCAGCTTGGTTAGCTGAGTCTATTAAAATAAATATTTGGCCAAAAAACTCGCGGGAAAATGCTTAATTACTGGAGGCAGACACACACACAAACAGAGTCATGCCAAATACTATATGCAGTTAGAAGGTTGAAGTGTGTTGTGAGATGCTTTTTCTGACCATATAATAACGTCTTTGCTCGCTTATATGCTTGCAGTCTACCATGACCATATGTTGCCATAGCAATCCAGTTGTAAGAGACTATTTTTTGCTTAGTTCTGCACTGTAAATGAGGCCACTAGTGCTCTCTTATATGTGAAAAGATGCAACTACTAGAGTCATGCCTAATTATTTGCGCTTATTCATACAACCATACCAGTATTCTGTTTCATAATCGCCTAAAGAAGGGTATTTCAAAGATGATTTTCTTAATAAAGAGTCTATTAAAGACCCGAATCTAGTAGTATTCCCAGATCGTTTAACTGCCAAACTGATTAATGCCCAAATTTGCCAGCTGCCCTCGTGATGCCTTGGCTATGCAATCGCACATGGCTCACCACCTTCATAGACTTCATTCCACAACCTCTTCCGACCGAATTCGCCCAAAAGTGGACACTTCGCCTCCTCTGTCTATGTATAATAGTCCAAAAAGTGATTCAGTCACATTGTATACCGAGGATTGACCGTAATTATGCTGGATATGTTTTTAGGTATTCATTACCGTCCTTTTCCTGTTCAATTGCATCGAAGACCCCATTCTGCCGACTATGCTCTTAGGAGGAATAAATTAAAGTAATTTACTACTTTTACTACTAATTTTTATACATTTTTGCTAAATATAGAGAAAGTCGTCCGGGCATAGCTTCTTCAACTTTTTTGAAAAGATTTCCTTCGCAAAGCAGTCTTACAAGCCACAATATTTATGCGGCTAGTTCATCTGCACAATCTAATGTCAGTCTGGTCAACAGCAGACCATCCACTGCTTTAGGCCTGCGTCTAAGCTCAATTGGGTCCAAATTGAGAGAGTCCAAATGTTATCAACCCGCTGATAAGTCACAGTATGGACAATACAAAAAACACAAGGTTTTTGACTCTAGCCTGATATACCTCCAAAATTATATCTAAGGGTGTCTTTTAAGGCAAACCCAGGCAATTTTTATCATTATAGTATAAATAATATAATGCGCTGGGTAAACATATACTGGCCCGACACCAAACTCACGGGTTTAGCCTTAGGCTTAGGCTTTTAGGATTCATATTGCTTTGTTCCTCCAAAAAGTTAGTAAAAAAAAGTTTTTTTTTGGATGCCGAGTGTGTTAATAAGGGTGCATCAGTCCAGAACCAGGTTTTTTATGTAGAAAATTTAAAATGGTCTGTTACATATGAACTTAGAAGTCGGAACAAAGACCTTTAAATCTGCCTCCTGCTGGTAGTCACTCAATTGATTCTCAAGCACTGCTCAAAAAAGAAACGATTCATTCTAGTCCACCTAATAGGTGCTCCTCGTCAACCAATTTTCAACCTTCACCAAAGAGACTCAACTCTTTCTATATACCAAGACCTCGTACGGAATTGGAGAAGCGTCGTGTCGAAGAAATTTCTCTTAAATATGACATTTTCAAAGAGCAGGTACTCAACAATATAATCTTAAGAGGCGTTTACAATGATAGGTTAACCCTTTGTAACATTTTTGTGAGACTAGCTATAATATGTGCTTATTTTTAGAGTAATTGAAGATTGCTTTTTGAAACAAATGGAGAAATTTCCAGACTTAAGTTTGGTATGAGCATTTTGACTCAATACACAATACACCGCGCCCCTCATTTTTTAGCAGCGAATGCACCAAATTATGGATGACATGTTTATGGAGTTGGGAATCAAACGTGCAGACTCAGTTAAATATATTTTCCAAGATGATAATAAAGAAATAGTTAAACGGGTGGTAAGGATAGCTGAAAAGCCACCTATAAGCAAAAGACAGGAGCAGACTAAAAAGATGACAAGGACTAGTGGATCTTCTCAAACATCTTTATCCTCCACCAAGTCTACGTCTTCGTCTGGGGTCTCATCCTCCTCAAAAACAGGCTCAGAGATGGAAGTTTTAGTGTATTCAGACAATGGAAAAGAATCTTCCAGTCCATCTGAAGACAATTCCAGCCGATCCTCAAAGCAGTATGTTTTTTTTTAAACTTTAAGGTCTTCTGCATGCCCTCTCAAGCTTTTCTAAACAAATTTTAGTTCACGCAACCAATCTGGGACATCTTCGGCTGCTTCTGAAGGTTCAGTCAGCGAGCAAAATGACTCTAAACTTTCAAATCTATCAAAAAACTCAGAAGAAGGCGAAGAAACTATTAAAGATAAACAAATTAAGAAAAAACCTTTATTAAAAATGCCTAGTCAAAAATCAACAAGCAGCAGGTAGACTAGACTCGAAATTGCTTGACTCAACTAATAAAATTTTAGTCAACTTGATTTTTGCCTTGATGCCCCTCCTCCAACACATCTATTGTCTTCTTCGTCTTCTTCTTTACTTGGATAAATTATTGTGCTGGGATGGTCAACTTGCTCTCTCAAAATTACTAATTTGATCAAAAGACATTTGCAATGACAAATTTTTACTGATTTCTGTCATAGTCCAGGGTTTTTTAGCTGGTTGTATACAGTGTTTTCAAAAATGACTTGTCATTTAGCTAAAATGACTGAAATGAGTTGTCATTTTGACAATGACTCTAAATGACAGTGACAAGTCAAGTCATTTTGCCAAATGACTGAAATGACAATGACAAGTCAACTCATTTTAAAGTCATTGTTGGAATGACAAGTCATTTCGCCAAATGATTGAAATGACAATGACAAGTCAAGTCATTTTCAGTCATTGTCAAAATGACAAGTCAATTTGACTGGAATGACTTAAATGACTGGGATGTTAGAGAAGACATCTTAAAAATAATAAAAGTTAAGTCTATTGGATAAAAATCATATTGAGTCAACAAAATGATCGATATATATTTGAGTCATTCCAGTCATTTGAGTCATTCCAATCAAAATGACTTGTCATTTAGCTAAAATGACTGAAATGACTTGTCATTTTGACAATGACTTAAAATGACTTGACTTGTCATTGTCATTTTAGACGTTTGGCTAAATG
>BBSZ01014440.1:0-13086 GCA_000981365.1 Subanguina moxae
AATCTCCCTCATTAGGGTGTGAACCCTTGGCATCATTTTGTCCAAATTGTTGATTATGTCTCGATTTTATTAGATTGTAACGGCGCAGTCGTGTTTGAGGGTCGGGTTGGCGCAGCGAAAATTGCTACTTCCAACTCCTTACGTGTACCTGTCTTTTTTAATTTGGAGGATGCAAGTCGGATACGGGGTGAGACTAGGACATTAAAAGTCTAGAAGTACACGACTCAGAGTGGCAGCCTAGTATACCAGGTACAAACCCCGATGCTAGTACCTGGGCACAGATCCAACTATCGTCAATTAGTCAAATCCAATTATCGTTATAGCCCAGCAGCCCTGGGCCCTTGGCCCCCTAAAACCCCCAATAAAGAGCTGTTGTTCCGTGCGCAGTGGGAAGAACGCGAACTTGAGGCGGGAATCGAAACCATACGGGCGAAAGTAGGGTAAGCTGTTGGAGTACACTGGTTTTCCTAGACCTCCTTCGTTCTGAAATCCTGTAAAGAAGAGGAGGATTCTCCCAATAAATTCTGACCAGGTTCACTGGGAATATGACTGTGTAAAAAGATGATGGTTTTTTTCTGAGTACGCCCTTCCTAATAAGTGGCCTCATATTGTCCCTTCCCTCCTAATACAGCCCTTATAACCCTATAAAATAATTAACAAACTGTCATGACTACCATAACTAAAGATATTTGTACCGTAAGCCCAGCCTTTTATTTTATGTACATAAAACAAAATATATATATAATTATTTCCCAGCTTTAAAATGCATATAACTAAAATATAAGCACAATAAATCCGTTGGCTTTAACACTTAGCAGCACTTCCAATATTGCTATAGAAAGACTGGCGCCAAAAGTGGTTGATTATAAGAGATCGGTCGTAACTATATTTTTTGTCTGGCATTGCTCGATTCTGAGACCACTTTTCTGCAAAAAGAGTATTAATAGGGTATCGTATATAAATGGAAAAACTCTTATATGAAAAATACCTATGTCCTTCAGCCTATTTTGCAGTTGGAAGCAAAAATTTCGTACATTCCACGTAGGAATCACAATCGCATCGCAAAATGGTTTAATTCTGCATTTGTTTAACGTCGTTTTAGATATCTTTAAACCATCTGATTCCACGCTAAACAGAAAATGGGATCCTTTGTCTAATACCCACTTCTGTGGTTTAGGTAGTGTTTTGCTGTTTTCTAAAAGAATTAGATGATATCAAAAAATTACTTAAAGGGGCATGCAACCTGCTTAACTAGCCAAGTTTTTTTTCTCTAAGGGTCTTTTTTCAAACATATCAGTCTGTGGGAAGTCTGTTGGAAACATTTCGCCTACTTCTTTAAAGTAACCTGAGATTATATGCATCAAATTTACTGCTAAATTAGAGAAAAAAAAAGAGGATGGAAAAAAAGCTTTGCCAGTCCCTCATTTATTTTGTAGTTCGGGCACAGGTGTGCCCTTTTAAGTCAGTGTATTTGTTTACCTAAGCCATCAAAATATGAAAGGAATAGATTATGACATAAATTAACACACAGTTGGCTGATTCTAAGGGACATAATCATACCATAGGTTCTACAGGCGGTCTAAAAGTTAAATTTAGATAGGTGATAAGTTTTTGCCAAGTGCAAAGACAAATTTTAGAGCCAGACATCGACTCGTGCCTAGTGATTACTTTGGCATGAGTCGACCAGTGGGATTTGAGCTTTTAAAAAGCCGCCAAACAATAGCACACTTATTTTGAAAGATTGGAAGGTCCCTTGCATCATATTGATGTCAATTAAAGGTAGTTTTTCAAAGCTAAATAGTTCTTCTTACTTAAAATATACTAATTATAGAAAAAAATTTGGATTTAGCCGATGCGCTGATTCTAATTTCTGATTCTAACTGGTTTTTTGAGAATTGAAGGTTTTTTTGTCAAAATTTTTCCCAAAATCCCATGTACTATGCTTTTGTTCACGTTAGGCTGATCACATTTAGAAAACTAATTTTACCTTAAAAATTTTCAAACTATAGCGATCATCATGCCATATAATATCAACAGTAATTTCCGTATCTACTTTCTCTGTTTGATATTTCTTCATAAAGATGTTTTCTGCAAAAATGTCTGTAATAAAAGGTGGCATAAGTCCCTTTTTCTTGGAAAAAATTCTCCAAAAATTGATTTGCCTTGTTTCCCTTGTTTTTTTCAAGTTAAGCGGCTTCTAGGTTAATGCCTCCTTGGCTTAGGCTTTTGACATCGATTCCCGCTTGATATTGAGGTGGATCAATTTTAAAGAGAGCCCAGGTAATCTCTATACAAATATGCCCTATGGACCGTGCCGAGGGAAGTCAATGTATCGAGGCTGACTGTTTAAGAAAAGAATATGCTTGGTGTCAAAAATGCCTTTCTACAAATAATATGTTACAAAGACTACCTGTTTCAGCAACCCTTTGTTTCAGCAGATCGCAAAAGTTGGGCATATCTTTTGCACCAATAGTTACCATAGGCTTGTTCGGATTTTTATCGCCACTTAAAGCAGTTACACGGAAGAAGTATTGAAAGCGATTAACACCAAAAAAGGCTTGGTAAACATTGTTCTTTGCCTCAATCTCCTGGCACCAAATATTCTTTGTGATTGGGGAGTAGTGGTTTTTGTTCCCTGCAACAAATTATAGAAATTTCTACTATTGTTTGATTAAGCAGCATTAGCAGTAGAATTGTGGCTTGTGATCTCATTAATTTCGTAGATGCTAGTGGTTCTTGTGAGATTGAAATATGGCCAACCAAAGTTGGTTCCAATACCACAATTCCTTTCAGACCAAACTTAATTATTTGAGAGATTCTGACCTGTTGACTCATAAGCCCCTACTAGGGGTATGGATATGCTCGAGCAAAAATCTATGAGCAAAATGGAGCAATTTGTAATAGTTGTTTAAGCAAATTCTCGAGCAATTTAGCAACCCTATGAGAGTCTTTTATCTAACTTTTATACTAGCCAAAACTAATGGCTGAGATCATAACCCGCAATTCCAGTGGCAAAAAAAGGATACTTAGGCCTGTATAGTATGGGATGACGTTTGTTTCCAAAAAAAATATACAGGTTTTCACAGCACCTACAGGAATGACACAACAGCTGAGGAAATTGTCTTTCTGAACCAAAAAATTAACTTTTTTTAACATTTTTACCCCCACCTCTCTGATTTCAATCCATCGCTGGTTGTCCACACATACTATGGAAGCCTCGACTTCTTTGTTCTTAATTCTCGCCAAAATAAGGTCCTTTCTTGACTTTGGTGGAGCTTTAGTAATTGTTGCATCAGCAATGTCTGTTTGATTCTCTTTGACGTTCTCTTTGACAATGGGAATAGGCTCAGCCTTTTCTGCCTCTGTTTCTGAAGCTGCGGTGACGCTGACAAAAACTTTTGGATTCTAAAAAAGGTTATATAGGCGTTTAAGCATTTTAGTCTTTAGAAAAGTAATAAAATGAATAAAAGTGGCTATCTTCTGGCTGTTTCTAAAAGATATAGTCACTAACTTCACATTGTTTCATTTTCTTCAGTTTGTCATCTTCCAAGAGTGCCTCTTTTTCAGAGCGATTTTTTTCAAATTGATAAAACTCCTGTTTAAATAATTGCACATATTCTAGCCTGTAAGTTATTGAATGGAAGATGTAAAAGTTGATAAAATTAATTTAAACAAACTGACCATCCTCTGCAAACAGAGTTCCTACTACTTTGGCTAACAACTTTATCACTTTCTACGCACTTAGAATTCAAATCGGCCATCGAATTCTTAAATTTGAAATGAAATGAAGGAAAATAAAATGGCTGCACGATTTTTGTTGTGTGAAACAATTTTTTTGTAGAAAAGCCATATGATGAACACTAGCTTCCTCAAACATTTCTTGTTCAATCGATATCACCAGTTTCTGTTTATTCTTGGAATTCAAATGTATCTTCAGTGAACAGCTATGTCAATTCTAGAATTCAACTAGAAAAGGTACTTTAAATGTGCAGTTATATGCTTTGCACAATAAGAGCAAAAAATGGAAGTTAGGCTATGGAAGGTTGACTGTATTTTATTTGTTTGAGAAATAAAAATCCTAAAAATTAAACGCACCGGTAAGTAGAGTTAAGAGGAGTCAAAAATGAAAAAGCAAGAAAATATATCAGAATACCCTACATTTCTCGACATTGAGCAAAAAATCAAATAAAAAAGTAAATAAATATAACAAAGGAAGAGGATTTTGCAAAAAGACTATTAAGTAGTCACAACTACAACAATTTTTTCAACCAATATTAGATGAAGATGATCCAGCATTAAATCGTGGGCATTCAATTTTGACGTGACCAATCTCTTGGCACAAATAACATGTCTTGTCGGTCGGATCAGCCCGCAAACAGTCAGTTTTATTCGTTGTGCAGTTTTTGTAGAAGTGGTCAAAGGAACCACATTTGTAGCAGTGTTTGTGACTGAAGACTACTTCATGACAAGCAGATATTCTATGGCCGGATTTGCTACATCTAAAGCAGGCATCTAAAAGAAGTGGGATCTTCTTTTACAACCTCTAATACACACAATAGTCTAATTTTTAGATGTTAGTCTCAAATAATTCCCAGCTATAATTAACAACCTGCTCCCTTTCCTCAATAGTGCCAACTAATTTAATGCGGATAAGTAGTGTGGTTTCCTTAGAGATTTAGGGCATTGAAATTTAAGAATTGGCTAGACAAAAGATTTGGAAAACCAAAAATAAAATAACCCAAGTCAAGGTTAAATGAGCTAAATCATATATTTTTTTTGATCCCAAAAAACTCACTTGATTCTTGTTTCTTATCCATGACCTGTTGAATAAAGCGGCCAATGGCATGGCCTGAAACGACAATAGTACGCTCCACTCTTCCCTCAACAATGGGGCTAAAGTAGGTCTCCACAATTTGGAGAAAATAACCCATAAATTTGAGACCGAAAAGCATGCGGATATGGCTTTCTTTGCCGTCAAACTTGGTCTCTTTTAAAAACTTGAGTCTATCGCCTTTGGCATCTTTGTCAGCTAAACATGATACATGTAGGCTAGTTTAGATTACTTTCGCTTATTCGATAGTTGGGGTTAACCGATCTCTGCTCAATCATTTCCCATCTCATCTATATATGCATTTGGTGCCATGAGAAGCAAAAAATTAACCAGCTAACCGGAACTATTCATTAACCGGAAATGAATCAAGCTAATTTTGGCTGTCAAAACTCACTTAATGATTGGTAGAACTCTTGATGGGTTTTTAGCATGGAGATAAATTCTTTAGAATCCGATAATGGCAACTCAATTTTACTCTTCTTGGCTCTAGTCTTAAATAAAATTAAGTTGAACAAAATTTAGAGATTTGCTGGTTACAAGTTCAAACATACAGTAGAAACAAGAATGTAACAGCGATTTTCCTTCCAGATCAAAGTAACTTTGTTGTCTGCATCCACATCATTTTGTATTGCTCTTAAAAACAAGTTATACTTGTTTCCGAATGTTTTTGCTACTCGAATTTTTTAAACTAATTTATATCTACCTTTCTGTTTCTTTCGAAGAAGCAAAGCTCACGAAAATAGATGGACCGATTGATTGCTGATCTGCAATACTAGTGGTGTATTATTTATTTCTTGAAAGACTTCTTAACAATTACAGGCTTCGTTAATTTTCTTCTGCAATTGGTCACAAAAATCCTGAATACATTCAGCAGGTATCGTGACCTCGTTCTCAGTTGTCGTGTTTGATTTTTTAATGGTGTAATGCTCCACGATGCGCAGGAAGAACCGACCTTTTTCGAAGAAAAAGACCAAATTGATGAGATATGTCTCGCTGACCGCAATCGACTGGTTGATGATTTCCTTGGCAAGACCTCTTTTGTCCATGATAACTGAACAAGTTTTTTTTGTGAAGGTGGGTAAAAAAAGCACACACGACTGAATACCCATATTTTTGCAGAAGGGGATGAAAGTAGCTTCAAGACGCTTCACACAACTTCTAGCCAGCGTTATAGACATTGAAAATTTATTAGTCACCTAAAATACTTGATACATCTAGGGCTTTCCATAAAATTATTCGGCGCTACTCGGTTATAACCTCCCCCCCAATCCTGAGACCCACTCGGTTATATCAACCCCATCTACCAAAATAAATTTTTCCAAAAGTGTCTAATAACAATTTTTAAGTATAATTTATGCCAAAAAACGAACAAAGATTATTTTAAAGAGTTTGAAGGCTGTATTGGGAGGGGAAGGGAAAAGAATAAGATCACTTTTTAGGAAGAGCCCACTAAGATAGAGGGAATACTTTGAACATTGTTTCCCTGTGTTTATGCCCCAATATTCAACAAAACTTAAATTTGAATGCTACTGGAACCGAGTAGCGTCAATTATTCAATAAAAAAAAACCTGTCGCATTTGAATGAGATACATTGGACCATTTGCTCTGCAAATCGTAGTTACTTTGAGTTCCAAGCCATCTTCCACCGAAGAGTAATTTTTAGCAAATAAAGTGGATGGACGAATGACATCCTTTGATGTCATCTAGATAGCTATCAGTACCTTTTCTACCAAATTTTAATATTTCTACCGCGAATTCATCGTCCCTACTGGTAATTGGCTTGCTGTTTGAGGCAGACGAGACACTTCTGCTTTCTGGACAGTCTTTGGAGTAGTGACCTGCAAAACCACACTGGTGACAAACACTTTTGATGTAAACTCGACTGAAGTCTAGGACGGAGCGTTTCTCACAGTGGTAGGAAGGATGAGAGATCAAGCCACATTGTCTACAAGCACCTAAACTATACTTTTTGAAAGTCAGAGCTGTACAAAAATTAAAAAAAAATCTACCTGAAATTTTCATCATTTTCAACAGTTTTCGGTGAAGGGCCTGCAGAGAATGAGCAGCCACAGAGAAGGAGTCTTGGGTTCTCTCTCCAGTCTTAGGGTTTTGATATTTTTCAGTGATTCTTAAAAAAGGCTCTGACTGGTCTGCAAAATAGTGGAGGTCGTAGAGGCAATCCTCTTCTTTGACCCACTGCTTCGGCTGAATGGAAGCCAGTGTGCCTAAAATACGACAAAATAAATACAAAAAGGTCGTATGATGATAATGTATGAAAAAAAGAGTTTACCATTGCTTTTCCACACTTTGAAATATTCATCAATATAAAAAATACATTTGTTGGCCACTGGCATAGATAGGTGCATTTTTTGTGTGTTACTCTTAATAAAAAAATACTCGTTTTTAACGGTCAAATTTTGTATTAAAATGTAATATACATCTGAAATGCTAATGTAATGCTTGTTCTCATACTCCTTGATAAACATTTGCAGCTCGCCAACTGGTGTCAAAGAAGATGAGCTCTCTTCACTGGGTTTTCTGTAACAACCTTTTTGGGGGCGAGGGTATAATTTGTTAGAGTCAAAGTAATTATTATATAAAATGGCTGAGATAATCAAGTGTTGAAACTTTGGCAGGGTAAGTCACTAATTTAACGGTTAACTTAATAATCTGGCAGGTGATATTAGTCAGCGTTTTTAATCGCAAAAATACTAACCTTCCAGTCTTTCCAGAGTGAGGCATTGCTGATTCGAAAAAAGCATCATCTTTCTCATTTTTGTTGGATAATGCTGTTGTGGAATGATTATTTGCTTGTTCTAGACTTTCTATATATAAATATAACTTTTAAATAATTTTGTGTCAAGGTTGAAACCTCCCTACCAGCCTCTTCAATTTTATTTTCCAATTGCTGACAAAAGTGCTCCATTTGAGAAGCCGAAACAACGATGGTGTGCTTGATGTAGTTGCCGTTGATAGGGATGGCTTCCACTAGTTGGGCCAAGTAATGGAAGCGATTGAGCACAAAAGCTAACTCAAACTCAGTTGTGCCTTCTTTCAGATAGCTTTTGCAAATGTATTTCTTTTTAAGCGAGGTTGCTGACTTGTCTTCTAAACCAAGTTTATACATCATTTCAAGAATGTAAACAACCATAAATGATTACCAATGCTGGTGTACTTGGGAATGAATTCTTTTTTCAAAATATTAGCAAACCCTCGTGCTGTCTTTATAGACATGTCAAATCTGCTTGAAATAGTATCAATCTTAAAAGATGCATAAGTAGCAAAAAATTCCGCCGCAGTTAGGTCCCGATATATTAAAAATGTCCTTTGTTAGTTTAGAATCACTAAGATCAGTATTGGTTAAAAATAACTGAGTGGTTCAACTTTAAACAATAAGTCTTAGCAAAACCAACAAAAAATTACAATGTCCCCTTTCCCCCTTAATTTTCTAATACATTATGTTTAATTTTACTTCAAAAATTAAATGTGGTGTACAGTAGCCTCGGTTTGAGCCTGATGCTCTCAATGTAAGGCACAAACATGACCGGTCGAAGAGTGTACATAATGTCGAGATTGTCAAGTCAATAGAGATGCTATATTTATGGGACTCTATTCTGAGGCACCCCCGGAAGGCAAAACAATTCTAGCAATCCCAATAAGAATAAAGAATTTGAAAAGACGAGTTGAGATGACTTTTATAGCATTGAGATGGGTTAATTATGACCTAAAATTGGAAGGTCACCAATAGAAAAATGCCAGTGTCCCAACTTTAAATTAAATCCCAGCAAACAAGCCACTTTTTGAAATACTGTTTTCAAATTCTGATTTCTGGAGTCTTTTTGCTCACCGCGAGCTTCAACTTTTTTATTAAAATATAAGAAGTCTATGGAAAAGTTGAAATAAATTTAAAAACTATGTAAATAAATACAAAAATGCCCCAAATAACTAACCTGATTCAGCCAAATCCGCTGCTGACTACTTCCATTGTTTATAAGTTCCACCAAAATTTTTTTGCCTTTAAACTCAGCAGGTTTGAGCGCGACCGGCAACACCTAAAAGAATTTCTATATGCAAATACAAAAAAGAGAAGACTAAAGCGGAAATTAATTACATTGTTCTCCCTAAGCTCACTTTCACATGGATTAGTGCTGGTGGGAACAAAGTTTTCAGACGTGTTTTGAAGCGGTTCATGTTGGACAGAGCTGTTGGATGAGGTTTTGGATAAAGAGCCTATCTCAGGAGTTTTGGTTTCAACTGTAGTGGAAATAAGGCACTGAGCAGTGTCCCACTTGAATTCTTTATTTATCTGGGGGCAGTTAACACGAATGTGACCTTGCACTCCACACTCCAAACACTTCTTTGAATTACTGTGAGAGTGATTGATGATGTAGCCATTTTCTTTTGGACAACCGTTTATTTTGTGTCCCTCTCTTCCACAATTCAAACAAGCTCCTGAAAAACATATAAGACAGTATTGAAAGGTGGAAACGCCATTTATTTACGCAATACAAAAAATGACTGCTTACCAGAATTTTTTATGGTTTCAAACAATTGGTGTTCCAAAGAACTGATTAAAGTGGGAGATATTCTCAGTGTTGCCTTTTCTTCTTGCTCTTCAATGGCTGCTTTAGACATAGTCAAGCACAACTTGGTGTCAATGTAGCTGAGAGTAAACTCGTATCTATAGTCTTTCTCCTCGGCCCAATAGGTGATCACATCTGTTGAGTTCACTAAAAACGAGTTTAGAAATTTCCAGTATATTGCTCTCCAGTATATATGTGTTTTATTTTTTATTCAGGCACTTATGCCGTTCAAACCCCCCACTTTTTCCGACAATGAGTGAAGCTGAATTGGGAGGAGAAGGGAATGATAGAGGGCCATTTATTTGAAAGGTTCTTCACCCGTCTCCTTTACTAAACCAGGGCAAAAAGTGTCTCTAGATGCATTTTCTGATAAAGAATCTTGCTCGGATTCATCTCACAGGTAAGTCTGTGCGCACATCTATAACTCTCAACCCCTTTAAAATAGTCTTTTTGTTCGTTTTATAACCGAGTAGTATAAATGAGTAGCGCCAAAATTTTTATTTATTTATCATGGTTCCTTCTCATCATTTAGCAGAGGTTTTTATTAGAGAGAATTCTTTAGTTAGAGATTATGTTGTTGGTGTATCATTACCTTTATGAAGCATTCTATAAAATTTTTGCAGATAGTAAACAGCCTTGTAAACAGCAGGGATAGAGAGGATTAAGCTCTGCTTTTGTTGCTCTTCCAGCTAGAAAAATATTTTTTTCATCCATTTTCTCTTTAAGCAAAATAATAATAGAAACCATGGTGATAATCAAGTGGTGCACACTCGGTTCACTCTTTAGCTTGAGTAGTTCTATCTTGAATACTCCCTCAATTATCAATGGTCTTGTGAAAGACTTTGGCTTTTGGGACTCTTTAATGCAAAAAAAAACAGATTTTTGAAGTTTATCAATTCAACTTTTACCAAACTCGCTGATCTTTTTGATCAGCTTTTGACAAAAGAAGTAGATAGAGTGTTGCGAAAAAGTAATGGTATGGTAGAGTGTTCTGGCCAAGTCCATTGGTGAGACCTCGGCTATTTTGAGGTAAAGCTGGTTTTGGTAGTAGCCCAAAGTCAAGTCAAAGTAGCAGGTGATTCCACACACCAAGCGCTGTCGGTGGATTACTCGGTCTTTTTGGTCACCAAAAGAGCTCCCTAAATATTTAAATAAAGTAGCAGCTCTCCCAAAAAGACAGACGAACTTTGATCCAAAAAGTCATTTCCCGTGTACCTTAGTCAAAAAATGTCTTAACTACACAGCAAACATCGAAAAATATTAGGTTTAAAAAAGTATACGGTCAGAGCCCTTATCAAAAATCCTTCTTTGGTGATGGATAAATTGAGTTGAATACAAATAGGGATTGCTATTTACTCACCGTGCTCTTCAAGCAGTGGGAAAAACTTCTGATCAAGCAGGTTCAGCAAAAGCTTAGAGCTTCGGAAAGTAAGTTTAAAGTTGTGTTCTCTAGCCGCAATCTGAAACTGTTTGCAGCATCAATAAAATACTAAACCAATAGTTTTTACTAATGGCTGTAGGTGATTCCCGCCGTCAAATTGGTCATTTACCCTGTCAATTTTTTTAACTTTCACTTTTAATGATCCTTTCTTATTTTTCTTTCTTTTTTCAGCATGTAGCCCGGGATCTCTTCTTTTCTGTGTAATATCGATTGACTCAATTTTTTTGGAAAAGTTGGAGGGAAAGGTCATTAAATGGAAATACTGCTAACTTCATTTAAAGATCCTTTTCTCCTAGCTTGTTTATTTTTGCGGCTAAAGAGGTCCAAGAAGAGATCCAGAGCTACAAGCTCATGCAACAATAAGGAAAAATTATTCAAAAAATACTGAAATTGTCAAGCTGAAACGTTTAATGAGGATTTTGAGCTCATTACAAATAATTACTTCAGTGACTCGAATAAAGTTGTCACAGGTTCTAGTCACAACGATGTTGTCTATTTTAGGAGCAATTTTTGAAGCTTCCTAAAATTTTATTCAACAATTTAGTACCATTTTTTATGACACAAGGTACTTACAAGACCCAATTTACGATTGCTAGTCAGTTCGCAATAGCATTTTGAGTTTTGCTCTCCTGATGCATTATTTTGTTGGTTCGGCAGTTCTTTAGGCAAATTATTTAAAGTGTCTTCAGCCTCTTCAGAGAGGTTCTCCTCAGCCAAAGAGCTGGTGGATGGGGCTATTGTCTCGCTTGAGCGATTCAAAAAATGCCAGTTTTCATCGTCAGTAGCTTCATCTACAGCCAAGTTTGAGAGCAGCTCAGTTCCTACTACTGGAGTGAAATTTTCAAAACAATTTGCCTGCTCAACAATCGCCTAGAGGTTTGGAAAGATTTAATAATATAGAAAATTAGCTAAAAAAAAGTTCTACCCCAACGATCAGCTTATTTTCAGCGTTTTGAATTGTTTTCTGTCTCTTCTGGTTGTAGTTTAACAACTCCTTATCTATCTCAAATGAAATTTCGCTTCTAAAAATTGGGAAACATATTTTATATTTGTAAACTTTTCTTGACAAATGACGCTACCTAAAGAATGTAATGAATTCACTCGTCGGATCCCCCATTGTCACTTTCTCGCACTCCATTCTTTATAGACTTTTAAAATAATTATTAATTAGCTTATAAGAAAGATTCGTACAAAAAATTTATTGATAAGATAAAATTAGATCAATTACGTCTTTGAAGACAAAATCTCAACAGTATGTGCACGTCCAACTATACAGTTTCAAATTTTTCTTATAACAAATGCAATATATCTGTCTGACCCTGTTTCACCTAAGTTTAGTGGTTCACGGTTAACCTAAGTTGGCCTACCCGAAGCCTAAAGCTTAGTTGTATGCCTAAGTGCAGTTCCTCACATGGCTTACCTGGTAGTTTACCTACCCTCTACATGGTTTACCAACAATCCAAGTGGTATACCAACAATTAAAAAAAAAAAAACAATAGGGGATCAAAGGAAAAATGGTACCCATTCTAGAACAGGACCGCTAGATTTTTCGCAATCACTATTCTAAATCCAACTTGAAATAGAACAAAATAAAAACAAAAATTTTGCTTGTCTTTTATATGAGAAACATAAACAACTAGAAAAATAGGATAAATAATTTATGGTTCTAATCAAGGGCGACTTCTCAGTATTTAATAGCACAGAATATCAAAAGTAAAACTTTTTAATAACAATTTGCTATAAGTTTTTGGCGGCAAATTAAATCAGTATTTTGTATGGGCTCAAGAGTCCAGTCTTGGTGAAGTATACACCCTGAAGACTAATCCTAGGTGTGCAATATATCTTTAAATGGTTTAGCTACTCTCTAGCTGGTTTAAAAATTTTTGGGGCGCAAATGTTGCGTAATCGTCCACTGCACCATCTGTGACAGCCCAAAACCAGGGATCCAAAAGAATACACTTAACCTCTTTTGTGGTGCTTCAATCACAATTAAATTCTTGGTGATAACTTTTTGCCCTTTATCCTTATTCCATATGGCCGACCAGCAGCATAATTCACATATACCACAAAACAACGGCTTAGTTTTTCTCAAAAGAGTGCGAACTGTTGCCCTGGCCAACCTGTTCGCCTGACTATGGCTGACGTTACAAATAGGAAGCGCAAGAGGCTACTACAGTTGGTAGCTACTAATGCGGTTCTCTTTTTTTCTGTTACTTGTCCTACTAAAAGAC
>BBSZ01014443.1:5963-39538 GCA_000981365.1 Subanguina moxae
CTTTGGGTGTGTTGTGGACCATTAATTGGTCATTTAGTCAGTTTGTGTTAAACCTACTGCTTGTATGTGTGTTTGCGCCCACCCCAAATACCGTTTCCCTGTAATATGGGGGTGCTGAACCTAAGGCTTAAAACCTAGGCCCAAAGCATACCCTGGTCCATTGAATCAACTTGGGGAACGAAGGCAAAATTTTTGTGGTGCGCGCAAAAACATATATGCAGTCAACCTTCTGAATTTAGTAGAAGCACAGAGGCAGCAATGAAGTGCATTAACAATATATTCGGCTCATGCAAAAACCGGCAACCAAGACGCATCAGAATGGTAGATGTGGATGGGTTGGTAGAGATGGAGAGAGCTGAAGAAGTCCAAGAGTACTGGGCTGGTAGAGCTGCTCGATGCCGGAAACATGGCAGACATGTCAGCAAATATGTGGAAGACGACTGGGAATTTGTAAAGGTGGGGCCCAATTTTTCGACTAAATTGAATTGGCGGATAATGTCACAAAAGAAATCAAACTAAGTCAACCCTGTGAATAAGAACAGCCTTCAAGTTCCACTCTCCCCCCCCCGGGTGCGCCTCTTTTTCCCCTCAATTTTAGTTGTCTTTCACCCATTTTTCTATTATTAATATCTTCAAGGCAAAAAATCGCAAGGATTCTGAATCTATAGTATGTTTTGACTAATCTTGACAGTTTCTTCATTGAAGAGGCCACCTTTTTCTCAATATATGGACGGCACATTTTTAATGTTTTGAACCTTTTTGCAATTGCTTTGTTTCTTTTTGGAGTTTTGCTTAAGTTAGGTGAGGATCTTTATGCTGTTTGGGTGAGAAAGGGGGTGGTGTTTTAATCCAGTACAGTTAAAATTTTCAAACTTCCCAAGGACAAACATGAATATATGGGTGCCTCCTGTTCATCAACATCTCATCCTGTCACTATTCAAGTAACTGTTTGTAGCGCATTATCTAGAGGTGTCACAGACTAAAATAACACTGCTATCTGTGGTGGCCACGTGAAACTAGGAGAGGCCAACTTGATTGATAACACACAAGACTTGGGTAGGCCCTTGCAAAAAAGCCCGCCTTTTTTCGAATGATTGTGCTGTTGGGTCGTAGAGTATGCTATACCCATGTCTGGAATAATGAGTCTGGTAGTTTGAACCCTGTTTTCAACTATGGTCTGCTTAATCAATCACTGATCAAAGTGATTTCAGGACACAATGGGTATGAAAAGAGGCACCCACGCACCAAAACGAATCCCCTACGACCTTAGAGTAAGCGGTTATTTAGCATTCTCTAAACAACTTTTTTTGCAAATACCCAATTTATCTCAACTCTTTTATTATCTCAATTATCTCAACTCCAAGCCCCCGTCGTCCCGATAAGAGGGTTTGAGAGTTAGAGATGCGCGCACAGACTTACTTGTGAAATGAATCCGAGCAAGATTCTGGGGAAAAAAGGGCTACCTAATTTACAAGTTTTTAGGATCGAATGTCCGCCAGACAATGTCTGCAACAAGAGCAGCCACAACAACCACTTAAACGTCGAGGACCTTACACTCTGCGTAACTTTGAAAAAAAGAATTTGAATGAGCGTGTGTTGATATACAAGTACGCCGATTCTTCTCACAGTTCGTCCCCCTGCACCTCGGACGACTCCTCGCCCAGTTTCTGCAGTAGCAGCAGTCACAGCTCTGTCTATCAGTGTGCAAAGAGCTGTATTAAGCCGGCGACTATTAGAAAATCAGCTATTCAGACTCGTACCACAATTTATCCACCCATTCCTTTGGAGAATGTGAAGCAATACATTCAGACACTCCCACCCACCCATGCTCAAGCCATCAACTTTGACTCAGGGATGTCTGCAGGTTGCAGCTCTTCTTCCAACCACGTAGAAGAGGATTACTACCAAGAGAACTGTACCAAACGGTCCATTCCGTTCAGTGAAAACTCTAATGAGGCTGGACTTAACGACTATAGCATCGTATGGATGGACTCCTTCACAGCTGAAGAAGACAAAGAGACAATCATGGACAATCAGCATGGCAGTTATGCCTCTTGCAAGACTGCAGCAGAGAGCCCAGCTTTGAAGACAAACCTCAAAGATGTTTTGAAACTTCAAACTAGGACTAGAAGTCCAGTGAGCGAGGGATCTCTGAGCCCAGAGAAGTTGGAAGAAACACTGGAGAAGTACCAATCATCGATGCTAACAACAAGTAAAAAACAGCCCACGAGAAGGAGCACTGGACTGTTTGCAACAGAAAAGGTAGATGGTTGTGTCTCCTCACCTATCCAAGTGTCACGGAGTGCTACTAAGCCTAAGAAAATGTTTCTGGAAGAGGATCAAATACGCACAATTATCAAGCAGTTTGCCGAAGAAATTAACCAACTGAACATGCAACAGAAGGAGAAGTGTAAATTAAGGTAGACATGTTTAAAGGCTAGACGTTACATCATGTTTAAAAGGTAGACATGTTGAAACTCGCGGGTCTGCCCCTTCAACAGCTTTCAGCTAAAATGATAAACTATGAATTTAGTTGCCATTGCTGCAATTGCATAAACGAGCATGACTCAAGATTATTGCAAATGAAGCATAGAGAAAAGGCCACACAAGTGGAGATGGTTGAACTAAAGAAGCCCCTGCTAGCGATCACCTCAATAAAATCTTTCCAATGGAGCGATACAGAATCAAGTAAGTAACTTTGTAAGTAACTTTACATCAAACGACCATGCACCAGACTGAACCGATTAGACGTCCGCATTAATATATTGTACTCAAGTCTGCTTGATGCCTTCAGCCGCGAAGCGTCTGAATTTTCTCTAAGAGTCATCTAAAGGGGATCATGATTACTTCTATTCCAACATTTTTGTTTTGGCTTATACTCGAAATTCAAATTTTAAGAGTCTGAACTCAACACCATTGGCTCCAAAATTGTTGCCAGTTTTAGCTCTAATTCACCTAAGCAAGAGTACTCAAACTGGTGCAGGACATACTCTAATCTCTGCAACACTTCCAACTAGTCAACAGAGAGCATCTCTAAAGGTACCTAATTTTCTAGACTGGTTTTATGACCTGTATAGACACTAGACTCACAATGCAAACTGCTAATCTCTTCAGAAACAATGTGATGTGTGCAACAAAGAACTGTGCGACAATTTCTACTACCGTCTGCATATGCTTGAAGCACACAAGATTATGGTTGCAGCAGTCGGCAATCAAAACCACAAGCTCTTTCAGTACATGCAAACACTGAAGCCGGAGGAGCAGAAACAAGTCACATATCGGTTAGTTTGAGCAAAACACAGCAGTAGTGGACAAATTTTGGGGGTTGGTAAATTTATTTTTGCAGCTGTGAAGTATGCTTCTCTTCCACAAGGTCACTAGAAGAATTCCTGCGTCATGAAAAGAAGTACTCAGCAGAAGACGTAGAAGAGAAAAGGCTTCGTCGAGAACTGTTGTCTCCTGCCTCCTCCTCTTTGCGCACGCGCTATCGCAAAAATGGTGTGGACATGGAGAAGAGCTTTTCAGCTGACGGAGTCACTGGCGTGTACACCACCTCCACCTCCACTCCAGTCAAAGAGATGCAACGCAGCACTCGGATAGGCACTCCCAGCAGATGGCTGTTGAGCACTATAAGCAGTGTGGGAGAAGCTTCTCTGGACACTCCCACCGCCAAGTCTTGCGAAACCTCATTGGCCAGCTTCTCGGAGCGATTTCAAAGACTCAGTATTTCTGATCGGAGGAAGCCAGTAGAAATGATGCAAACTAGTGACCAGCAATCGAATGTCCAGTCACACGTGGTTGCCAAACAGATCAGAGCACCCGCCAACACCCTTGCTATCAACCACTTCGACTCCTATCTCTCTGTTTGTGAGTCTTCCAACAGCTTGGTCAGTGAGTTGAGAGTCGAGAAGACCACTAAATGTGGCTTTTGTGGAATGGAGTTTTTGGATTTGAATGCTAAACACACCCACTATGTGCAAATGCATCTGGAAGAGATCTTCAAGAATAGCAACAAAAAGGTTGGGCAAGGGTGTAATACTACTTTCAGAATGGCGGAACAAAGGCAATTATCCACTAGTTCTGGTCTGGATAGTACTTCTTCTCCTTTGTTCTACTGCAGCAATGGGCACCATAATTGTAAGTCTTCTTTTAGCTAGACTCTCTTACTCAACCCTCGATTTAACGATTCCTTCCCCAAAGTTTGACTCATTGGATATCCATCCACCCACCAATAACACTCAGATAAAAGAAGCTCCGCCTTCTTTTTTTTTGTGATAACTGGATAAATACAGGTGAAAAATGCAACTTGAATGACTCCTCCCTCCACGGCAACGAACAAAATATTGACGACAAGTTCATCACCACTTCCATGGGCAATCCATCCAATGCTCAGGAGGATTCCACTGGGCTGTACTCCCCCTCCCAATCTGCCAGCTACAATGACCACACCTCTTCTTTGGAGGAGGGGAAGCACAACATTCTTCAAAGCGACTCAAATGCCCCTCAAACAGCTGAGGAATACGTGAATGATGGTGCTAAAACTTTACCGATCATTTCAAAGAAAACCTGGGAAGAGTCAAATTCAGAAACCAGCTCTATTCTCTTTGCCAAATTCCCGTCAGAACAAGAACTGGAGAAGCAATCACCCTACGGACTGTAAGTTTTTAGCGTTATTTTTGGGTTTCTATTTATGCACAATAGTGCGTAGACGTTTAGGCAAATTTTGGACAAATGTCCAAAATTTGCCTAAACGCCCCTATGCCCTGCACAATGTTATTTTTAGGAAACGCTTCAAGGAAAATTTGGAATCAGCTTTAAAGCCGTACCAGCCACCTACATTCATCTCTTTTAATAGTGATGGCAGCAGGAATTCCACCGAAAAACAATCTTTTAGAAGTAAGTCGATATTGCTCTGTGAAAATATTTAGGCTAGAGACCAGAATTCTACCAGGCAGGTCATAGGAGGGGGATTTTTTACTCTTACCGATATTTTAAGTGAAATTTAAATTCTAACAACTTTAGCAAGGCTACTCACTCACCAAAGTAGCCTTTTGTTAAAAATGACTTCTCAGAATGCAGAACAGAAGTCCAGTGTAGGAGACGACAGTTGGATTAACAGTTTGCATCACTGTGATGATACTACATTCGGCGGCTCCATCACCCGCTTGCTGCACCATCTGGACTGGAAGACCAATGAGAAGTTAAAACTGCAGATTAGAAACATCATTGTCAACTGTAAGATTTGTTTGGAAATGGAGGCTGAAAAGGCAAACAGAAAATCTGGTGAGTCAACTAATGTAACCGGTTTTCGAAGGTATAGCATAATAATTTAGAGCACAGTTCCTCGGGAATTGCAAGAAGTTGTCCAAAGGCAACCAATTTCATTAGAAAATTTTCTTTTGAAGCTGCTGGAAGAAACAGTAAAATTCAATGGGCACCCACCGCCAATGAGTTTTTGGATGCTTTGCGTGCACCAGTTGTGCTGCAAGAAGATATGGAAAACTACGAGTTGGAAAACGAAAAAAGAAGATTACTTTAGACACGACAGTTTTTCTTGAAAAGCTTATTCCTTGTGAATTATCAGTGTGTTGAGTGTTTTCTTTAATTGCAATGAAGTTGAGAATACTGTTTCTTGTGTGAAAACTTATAAATAAATCTTGTGAATCAGAAACCAAGAAGAAGAAACACAAAAACACCATTTTCCATTAAAATCGAAAACTATAGAGCTTCTCCAATCGGGCAATGCTTTTTCTTGTGTTTAGTTTAATTTGTGCCTAATTTACTTCGTCCTGTGTCTAATCTTGCATCATCCGGCGTTGTGTTTCAACCTCTTCATTATTCTATTTTTTTAAAAAAGCTATTCGAGATGTCAAAAACCGCTGAGGTAGGCCAACTGAACGTGGACGAAAACAAGTAAGGAGTTGGGCCGGCCGGTTTATCTGCTGGAAAAGAATTTCATTTTCATCACTTCGTTTTCATCACTCAAAAAACAAAGAGGCTCTTTTTCCAAAAAGTTTAAAATCTTAAACCGAAAGTTACTAGATCTTTAAAGCTGACGTCCAAGTTTTGCAAAAGTCATCAGTTTGAATGCATGAAATTTAGGACGTTTGTTGTTTTCTGTCAATCCACAGTAAGATTTTGTTTTGCTTATTTTTGCGGTGGTTTACTGATTCGACCTTGTCCAGAAATCATCACCTTCTAAAATGGCTTCAGTCGGTTATTCGGTGGATTTCGTTTCAACTCTCGTTTTTGGTCTCGCTGTTCCATTCGGCAGTTTGGCAGTTCTTGTGCTTGGTTGTGGTGATGCTCATCGGCCTGCTCAAAAAGGAAAAACGAAGCCATTCCAGAATAATCTCTCTGCCCGCATCACTTCAAAGTCCAAATCATCTAATAAAAAGTCTCCCAATTCAAAAAAAGCTGGCAGGTCGAAGCAAGAGCCTCTTTGTTTGGAAACTGCGAAGAAAGGCGTCAAACGATCTGTTTCAATCAAATCTGTTGAGCCAGGGAGTGAAGAAGTTAAGACGATAAATGTAATTTTGTTACAAAATGTTTATCTGAGGTAGTTGAATTGCTAACCATGATAAGTTTAGTTGCGAGAAAAGATCAAGTCCACCTCTACCGTCAGTACAAATTCATCTTTGTCTAATGTCAAGCATCCTTCGTCCTCCAATCTCACTGAGCACAATGAATCCGAGGAAGTTTTGCAGCTGCAGCAATCTGTGAAGTGGTCATCCGGAGACCAAAGTCAATCGTCTCAGAAGTCTTCGAAAGTGCTAAGCGTTTCTACCAACAAACAGCAGGTGCTCTTCTTCTGATAGTCATTTTTAGTGTCTTTTTAGTTGACTTCTAAGGCTATCCCGGTTTATTCTTCCGGTAATAGTATTGTTTGTGAGGCTGCACAATTATCTTGAATATATTGTTTTCAGAAAATGAGCAAGTCCTCCTTGAACCGCATCAGCTTCTTTATAACTTTACTGGTGGTCAGCAAAGAGTTACCTTGCGCAATCGTTCTAATCTCGATCGCCACGCAGTCAAGGTTAATTGTACTGACAATGATGTCTACCGTGTCAGTCCAGTCAGTTTCCTTCTTCTCGGCCTCTGTAAAATAAAAATCTTTCTTAGCTGAGGGGGTTTTAGGTGTACGCTTTCCTCGAGCCAGGGAGAGATGTTTCTTTTGATGTATACCGTAATTCCGCTTCTGCAAAGCTGGACAAACTTGTGTTTCTGGTCTCCAAGGTCACATTATTCGTGACGCACCCTAGCTTCTAACATTTGTGGTGTTTCAGGTTCTAAAGAATGAATCTAATCCGGCTGATGCTTTCAAGGATCGTAGCAAAGACTTTGCTTGCATTGTGTTGCCCCTTATTGCTGTCGACGAAACCAAAGCTGCAGAACTCAATTCTCGTTCTCGATGTGTTTGCATGGTTGGAAAGTAGAAAAAATGTTTTTTCTTGAACACGCGATCCGTCTTTAGTACCTTATGCTTCCATAATTCTTAAAGTGCGTATAGTGCTAAATAAAATGATGGTGAAAAATATTTACGATGTGCATTGCTTGCGGCGATTTTACCGCTTATTATTTCTATCATTATTTCTTTTTACCTTACCATGCTTTTTGTCCTGTAAGAGAAAACTCGTTCGGAAGGGCTAAAAATAGTATTTTGTCGGTTTTAAAACGATTTGGCCAATCTTCTCTTTGGACAAAAAACATTTGGGCTCAGTCTTTTTGACCTACCTTTTCCAGACAAGTCTTAAGCAGTTACCGCCTAAATTATAGCTTACCTTCTCAGCTACAGTTTGGGCAGTAAGTTGTCTGAGAGTCGTCTGGAAAAAGTGGGTCAAAAACACAATGCCCAAAAAACGATTTTGAATAAGGGAAGAAATTATTAAAAGAAATGCGGTAATGCACAAGCACAAGGGCTCAAAATTCACAAATGCTTCTGTTATTTTTTGTCGTCAAGGAGCTGTTTTCTTTCACACAAGTAAGGGTATAATTTTTAGATGTTGTGGTCTGTCTCAAAGTGGTTGATTGTTTTGCTTCTCAGTGTTTGCTTGGACAATGTGTTCTTTTTGGAAGCGACTGATCTTGTGTAAGCTTCATCAAATC
Source organism: Subanguina moxae (assembly GCA_000981365.1). NCBI lineage: Eukaryota > Metazoa > Nematoda > Chromadorea > Rhabditida > Anguinidae > Subanguina > Subanguina moxae. Next base: position 14,070 of record BBSZ01014443.1, read on the forward strand.
CTGTTACTTTTCTGTAAATATCTTCATTTAGTGAGCTGAAGGTGACGTCTTCTGGTGGTACAAGTGGTCCTATCGCTGTAAATGTCGAAGAAGAGAATATCCGCTTCACCATGATCAATCCAACAGGCTGTCTAAGCGGTGATGTAGGGCCGGATAAAAATGCGTAGGTTTTTCTCAGTAATTAAACTTGCATTTCTAAGCATTTGCTTGCAGTGTTAGTTTCGATTATGGTGGCTGTATTCTGGTATTTAAATGGATGAACGAACTGTTTTATTTTGCAAGTCAGTTTATTTCTAATTCAGTCTGGTTTATATTATATGACCTTTTTATGATTTTAGATGGTTCTACTTATCATGAGAGTGGGAATATCGACGTAGCTATTGACTTGATGAGCAATGCAATCAGTTTCGCTCATGAAGATGGCAAGCCGGCCAAGATGAGAAATGTAGACAGTAATTTATACTGTTTGCCAAAGTACAAAAAAGACGTGAGTACTAAGGTGATGGATGTATCTGCTAGCGGTTCCCCAAAGTGTGAAATCAAGATAAAATTCGTATATTTCTGTCTCAGTCTGACTCAGTTTACCCAGTTTTTTAGAAAAATCTGCTCTATGCTCCGGAAACTCCTGATGCCACTTTTAATCCTACTCCCAATGCTGTTTCTAAGGCTGAAATTGGTACTCTCGTCTGGGTTCTCATCGGGTTTGGCAGTATTGTGTAAGAATTTTCTTAGCATAGTCACAATTGGGCATGCTTATTTGGCTTCTGTTTTAGGACTGTTTCGTTGGTCCTTACTCTCATATGTTGGTTCACTGTGTATGCTCCTCGTAGGCATCGTCTTCAGTCTGATGAGAAGCCTGCTAATCGGGATGCTGTAATCACTGCTAAGCCGCAAACTGTTTCGAGTGCTCAGTTGACGGACATCGCCATTGAAGACAAGTAAGATTTCTTATGTTGCTGTTTAAACTACCACTTTTTGTTCTAGGCAAATGGATGCTCCTAAGGAAGTGACTGCGATTTCTCAGGATCAGAGCAAAGTGAAGACTGCAATTTCTAACATAGGGGCTTCTCAGGTCAAAAGCTACGAGAGGAATAAGATGAGTTCAGAAGCTGTGCTGCCGGAAGTTCGCCCTAAAGTTTTTCCGTTGGACAATCGGGCGGTCAGTTTATAGTGTTACATCCTATTTGTTTATATCAAATAAATTTCAGCAGCGAATGGCTCAAGGCCTTCGTGTTGGGAAGTACGACTATCCCACGATGGACGATGTGAAGAGCGATTGGGATACGATCACAAAAGAGAAGAACAACTCTCGTGAGCTTCTTCCGAGTGAAACGAGAAAGAAGGCCGTTTCGCATAGCAGCATATCTGATGCGGATTGAAGAAGGAAAAAGTTCTAAAAATTATATTCAAGCCAAGTAAGGCTATTGTAAATCTCTAAAGTGTAGCAAACTACGCTGCCTTTCATATTCTCGTGAAATTGGTGTATAATAAATTTGTTTCTCTGTAAACTGTTTTCTCGTAAAAGCGCTTTTTTTTAGAAGCTTATGACGGGTGTAAACTTGAAAATGGCACTGACGGAATCGCGCGCGATGAACAATGAAATAGGCGTTCTGTGTGAAGTTTGATCGAGGATCAGTAAGTTATTTTTCTAATGCAGTTTTGTTCGCTCTTTCAAATGATATATAACTTACCTATTGTCTAAAATAAAAAAATAATCCACTAATATAGATAATCGACTCAAACGCCAAATTAAACTTTATTGAAAAAGACCAACGTATTTCTTGTCTGTTTTTGCTCACAAATTTTGTTTTCCTCATCTCCCAATCAATAAATCCCTGTCAAATCACTCATAATTTCTTCTCTTCCTTTGCCAGAGGAAGAAAAAATGCCGCCAAAAATTTTGAACAATTTTACACAAGAAATTAACTCATTTCAATTATCACCTATTTTCCTCACTGAAAAACACAAACCTGTTACTTCGGTATCTTTCTTTCTAGATTCCATGCTTGGAGAAGGCCACTCTGGGCACTTGTGTTGCATCTTGTCTTATTGTGCTTTTAACTGTGAGACAACTAATTCTTACTCTTATTCATCAATTACCCGAGGGAGGGTGAGGGTGGTCTGGTAGGGCTTATACACCCAAAGAGTCGAAAATCCGAATAAAAACGACAAACGGGTACATTATAGAATGGGAAGATGGGAAAGACGGTTTCTCCACGGTTTCTGTTGTTTTTTTTTTATATTTGGATTTTACTTTTTTTTTTTTACTTTTTGCTTCCTGTCAGAAACACTCATAAAAATGAGTTTTTTGTTCTAAATAGTTAAATAATTAGCTGTAAAAAAGCTAAAGAACCGTCTTCAACTATATTTTTGCAGCCGGAAGTTGACCCTGGCGGTGTGGACCAACCAGTGCCGTCCACTTCTACTGGAGTAGTTGCAACACCACCAGTGCTCTCTGGTAAACTGGCTGCGACCATAATGGACGAAACCACAGCCAGAGCTCGTTTTCTAAGCGACCTGCAAACCAGTTTCTCTAGTCTAACCAGCTGGGTCAACAACCCTCGAACCATGAGCAATGAGGTGTATGCCAAGAATGTGGAGAAAGCAGCCAAAAAGCGGTTATCCTTCCGGTTCAAGTTAAAGCCAGAAAAAATGGAGGATGGCAGGGTGGTTCAGCGCCTAGTCAAGTCTGGAATGGACACCTTCATTCTGCCTGTGGAAGAGCTCTTCGACGTCATCCACAGGTTCCTATTCCAATAAGTTTTTTTGAAGAAACAGTTCGACAGTCTGGTAGATAGGTATTTGGTTTTTTTCTCTCTGCGCACATATAGATCTTACCTTGCGTTACCCATCTTAGTCTTAAAACTGTTTGTTTGCAACCAATGTATTGATTTGAGAGTCTCAAAAACTAAAAAACACCATTTAGGCACATTTGAAAGTAAGGTCAATTTTACTCGGCCTAAAAATTCCTGATTCACCAATTGATCCTAGTGTAAGGTTCAAAAAGCTTTACATTATTAAAAGTGCCATAACATATGCTGCTCTGCAAATTTCCAAAAGTTTTTCTTCTAAGCTTTTTTCCGTCATCTCAATTTTGAGACAATCTCAAGATTGCCCAATTTAACTTTCAAAAACCAGACTATCTAATCAAAAGCAGCATTCAATCAATGCGCTCTTCACTATCAGTGATCTGTGTTTTCAGTTATTTTTATTTTCGTGTTAGCAAGTTTTACCAATTATTTACTGTTTCAACTCACCAACAGTTAAAAAATACTTAGAGGAGCTAGTATTTTCTCAACTTGATTATCTCAGCTATTTTTTTTTAACTTTGTTCATTCTTATTATGATTTACCATCTCTCCATTTACCATTTACTCCATTCAGAGCTCATCTCTTCAACAACCACGCCAAAAGGACGACTCTCTTCAAACTACTTTCCCAGCGTTACTTCAACGTGTCCGTGAGAACCATCAAGATCTACTTGAACATCTGTCCGGTGTGTACTCGCCAGCCAGCGGACAAACTAAAGGTCTCGCCAGCTTCTTCCATTCTCAGGGCATCTAAAAAGGCAATAGACATGCAATCTAGAGAGGTTGTGGATTACACTCCTGAAAAGAAGATGCCAGAGAATGCCTCACTTCAAGGACTTGATGGCAGTAGTCCCAACTCCGCCAAACGAGTGATCAAACTGGATACTGACCTGGCTAGAAGGGCGGCGATAGCGGCTACTGATGGGCTGGCCAAGTATATTAATAGTTCACCCAAATTTGCAAACAAGCCATTGCGCATGCCTTCTGAACTGACTATGCAACAACAGCCAGCTTTTGGTACACAGTCAGCTACCAGCTTCGAGGGACTTTTGTCTCCGGAGAAAGAGAATCTTAATTGGTGAGTATCTTTTTATTTTAAATGTATCCTAATGCAAGCAGGTTGGTTGGCTTCCGAAATAACGGGTGGAAAAGAAGGTTATACCTTGTTTTACTTATCTTTAGTGGCTCAAGGCTAACTAACGATGGCCTACCGTAAGCCTAGAGCTTAGTTGTACGCCCGAAAGTTAGTCTTTTAGGTGTAAAGCTTTTTGAATTATGAGTTTACCAAGCCAAAACTTGGAATTGTTCGACTTGCCGATAAGACTTACCCGATAACTTACCAGCTATATGAGTACCCACTATTGAGGATTGACTGTAATAAGTGCCAAGAACCCCGAAAATATTTTTTCTAAAAGCAATTTCAGGTCTTCAGGCAACAACTCCACCCTGTTCAGTGAGTTCGCCAACCTGCCCAACCAACCGATTAGTCCTGGCACTCTAGAAAAAGGAATCATAGTGGACGACTCCTTCTCCCTGCTTCCACCCAACTTCTTGAGACAACATCTAACCTTTGGTTCCAACCAGTGTGCACAACGGCCATCACTTCACAATTCTGATTCTCCCAGTCCTTGCAAAGCGGAAGCCATTGAGGACATCACCATCGACCTTGCCGACTATGAGAATTGCACACTAGACGCCAATTTCCTCAACTATTTTGAAAATAGTCGGCAGGAGAACACCTTTACCAGGGCTATTGAAGAGGTGGAACCGTGTGGAGATTTGCAGGAAGCGGGATTTGGCTTTCAGTACCAGGACACCACCCTGCAATCAGAAGAGCAAATAGATGTGTATGGTCTGGATGAGCAACCATCTACATCGCTGACAACCCTTACTTCTGTGCCCATTGAAAACCCCAGCCACATCTCGTTGTTTTCAACAGTGAAACCAGTTGACTATGAGAACTGCTTACTCCACACCACCCAAGATATTTTGAGTTGTGCACTAGCTGAACTGGACGATGTGGATGAACAGCTCTCCATTTCTCAACCAATTGTGTGGGCTCAAACAGCAGAGACGGCGATCAATCATGCTGTCCTGGGACAGCAAGAGCAACCGGTTTTCAATTTGACACGCATGAAAAGTGCTCCTGAAAAAGTGCACGAGTCGGAGGTAGAGAAAGAGACACAGGCTGTGGAAACTGCAGATGATTCTGCAGATATGAATAAAGAGGTAGGACTTGCTATTTATGGTTAAAAAAGTAAATAAAATCTTTTCAAGCGACTAGAAAAGCAAGAAAACGTTAAATTAAATCTTTTATTTAATTCTTTGTCAAAATCAGTCATGTTTTAACAAACTATGTCCAAAATTTTTCTTCCCTTGTACACTAGATTGCAACATTAGGAGCAAGGGAGGAGCTATACAATTTTTTAGAAAAATCCCACTCCTCTAACAACCACTGTTGAAGCCGTGGATGCGGCTGAGCCTGCACCTTCAAACTCCAGCATTGCTGGTGAAGACAAACCTGTGGAAACAAAAAGTCCCACGGGAGTGAGTAATTACTACAGCCTTTGTGCACACCAAACGCCTAATTTGGTGACCTTTAGAATGATGCTACATTAACTTCAGCAGATGTCTTTTGGATGAATTTGCTGGACCCTTCCAAGCCCACGCCGCCCATGTCAATCACAAGGAAGGTGAGTTGGAAAAAATCCCATTAAAATGATAGTCACTAAAATGTTTACGCAATATTTGCGCACCGACACTTTCGCACCAAATTACATGACTTTCTCAAATATGATGTGATGCAAAGAAAAAATTTTCTCTAGCCATTGCGGTCTCTTCTCAAACCCAGCACTTTGAACTAGTTTGATTCTTATATATCCTCTGTATTTCTGTAGTTTTATGAGGACTTAGGAGTGACTTAGGAGTGACTTAGGAGTGACTTAGGGGTGACTTAGGGGTGACTTAGGAGTGACTTAGGAGTGACTTAGGAGTGACTTAGGAGTGACTTAGGAGTGACTTAGGGGTGACTTAGGAGTGACTTAGGAGTGACTTAGGGGTGACTTAGGGGTGACTTAGGGGTGACTTAGGGGTGACTTAGGGGGGATTTTGCCAAGGCAAATAATTTCTTTAATTTTTTAGAAAAGCTGTTCGCTCCGCTCTTTCGTCAACTCTTCTCTACAATCAAGCAGTTCCTCTCGAAGATCCAGCATTAGGATTAGACAGCAAGGCAAAAATATTGAAAAAAGCGTTCAGCGATGTAAAAGCGACAGGAAAAGTGTTGAGCCAAAGAGCACTGCTAGGTCCGGGCAGGCTTCCAGCAATAGAGTTAAGACCGAGCTCAGCTCTACTCCGCGAAGATGTACTCGTCATGTGGCTAGTTTAGAACGTCGCCAGAGCGTCAGGCTGAGAAGTTTGGGCAAGATCTTGGCAAGCCCTAAATTTGAATCCAGCAAATCAGATCCAAAAGACAGAGATGAGCGCGAATCATCTACGTCATCTGCCAATATGGTGAGTTATACAATTCGTTGTTGTCTTTTATCTTTGATCAAAAACTACCACCAAACAATTTTAGTTGTCACTTTTTTGTTTGGGTGAACTTGCGAACTATTGGTTTCAAATAAAAACCTGGTTTTCGTCGAAATTTTATTCTCTGAGGTAGACTCCTTGCTAAAATCACGTCGAATTTTTGAAAAATGGATGCGTCTCAGCCACTTGATTTTTACATTCAATTTAGGAAGGATTGCATGGCTTTCGAACAGTGTACATGAAAAGATAAGTAAGCTGAGATACACCCATTTTTATGGATTCCTTGAGATTTCGGTAGCACGCTCTGAGGCGACCTAGTAGATTTTTTTAAAATTCTTTTCTCAAATTTAGATTTCTGATGTTTTTCTGCGGGCGCTTCAGAAAATAAATAATATTTATTAAGTATTCCTACATGATTAGATCAAAAATACGGAAAATTAAGAAAAACTGTCTGTGACCGTACTATGCCTCTTTTAGACAGTCTTTCTGCTGGATGGAGTTCAAGATATTCTTTTTCGACCACCACCAGTCTATCGTTTGCCGAAGCTGAAGAAGTGCTGGGTCTATTGCGAACGCTTCAACGACGATGAGCGTTACATTCAAAAGTATCAGCAGCAAGAGCTTAAACAACCAGAGGAGATTGCAAATTTGTACTTTGCTCGCCGGAGAAATGGTCTTCCGCCAGCTGTGGGCTCTCACAGGTCCGATCGACTCAACTCCATCAACGAAGCATTATCGATGGCCACTCCTCCAGTCATCATTCGCAGAACTATTAATGACGTAAGATTTTGTTGTCTCCCTCAAAAATAAGGGGTAGAAGATGACGTACAGCACTAACGCTTCAATAGCTTAATGGCTAGAGAAATAGGAACTGGTTAAAAGGGCGAGTTGCCAGTTCGGCACACTTGTTCAGGTTTTTTCTTGAAAATTAAAGTAAAAATTCTATACAATCCAACACCGATTTAACGTCACCTTGAAAAGTTGGACCTACCGCTAGGTCCGACCATTCTTTTACCTCAATTTTTGACATCTTTTGTCAATTTTGATATTGATTTTTCTAAAGCAAAGAATCGGAGGGATTCTGAATTTGCCAGTCGTTTTAAAAAGAACCACCATCAAAAAAGCCAAACTTCGATTTAAAGACACCCATTATTTAGAGAAGGGTGTCACCAAGTCGAAGTTTGTCTTTTTAAAATTCGATATCGTTAATTGAATAAGACGACTGGTAAATTTATAATTCCTACAATTTTTCGCCTTAGAAACATCAATATCAAAATTGGCTAACGATGTCAAAAAATGAGCTAAAAAATGGTCGAACCCAGCTGTGGGTCGAACTTTTTGAGGTAACTTTAAATCAAGGTTTGACTCTATTTTATAGATTTTTTGGTACTACAGCATTATACCTCCTTAGCCCGAAAAACGTTTATACCCCCCAATATATTTTTTATAGACGACTCCCTTAAACAGTGGTCAAGCGTCGAAGTCCAGCAGCAACATCCAGTTACGCACTTCCACTCAGTGTATGCTATGTGTTAAGGAATACAAGGGCACGCAGAGCTATCTTCGTCATAAGTTGATAAAGCATGGGGAATTTATTGGAGAATCCGTTTCCGTTAATTACTATTTGAAGAGGATGACGCCCGAGAAGTTACGACAATTGCTATTTACGTGAGTTTTTACAGCCTATCATGGCTTGGCGGAAAAAGAAAATTTCAGAAAGCTTAAAACACGCAGCTTTCTTATGAAATCCGGGTTGTGTGAAAAAGTAGTTATTTCCTGTGACCGACAGGTCTGCCTGGGGAAGGGATTTTTTTACTGCAACTAAGGAAAATCCCATCGTTTAATATATTTTCAACAAGCGCTACTACAATGTTTTCAGATGTGAGATCTGTCCATCCCAGTACAAGAATATCGGTGATTGGATGCACCACAAAGACACTGCCCATCCGCCATTGTTATCGGAACCAAGGCAAAACAAAAACGAGTGTGCAGATGAGGAGTCAGCCAAACAAATTATTGAGCAAATTCTGGGAACTGAGTCATTGTTGAGCGGCAAGCGAATGAACAACACTTCCTACTTCGTCCAGTCTTCGACAGAATTAAGCGGAAATATAAGCAGTGCATTGAGAACTTCTGGAGTCACCATCAGCAGCACGGATTTCTCCACCCCAGAGTCGGCTGACGAAAACATGGAAGCTTGTTCTCCAGAGAGATGTGCTGGCAATAAAGATGTGGAGAAAAACCACTTTTTGCAATGGCAGTCAATACAAGATATGGAGCACACAGGTGTTTATTTTAAGGCTCGATATGCCAAATACGGCCATGCGTATTATGGAATGCTGTAAATAGAAATTTCCCGGCACCGCATCATTAATGAAAGTTATTTTTAAAAATTACTTTTGGCTGCTGGATATGACCATTTTTAGCAGACCCCTCCAAAAATGTGACTCTCTTTTTTACTCCAACTGGGTGGTCTTACACTACGTCTCCCATAGTACGACAACGACAAAAAGACATATTTAGGGGGTCACGCGACATTTGTGCCGCACGACATTTTCGCCCCGACACTTTCGCACCCAAGATTTTTGAAGCAGCTAGAGAATAGCTAAATCGCTTGGAGGGTAGGTGTGCCAAGTAGAGGGTAGCTAAACAACCTGCAAGGTAGAATTCACTTTTAGGCTCCAAAACTTTTTTTCCTGTACTAATTAGAGCATCTATATAAACGTTCAACAACGGTAAAATACCGTTTTCTAGGGTGCTTTTTTAATTTTTCCAAAAATCAAAAAAGGGCCTAAAACGGTAATTCACCCCTGTCAAACCTTCTTTAGGATGCTCTAACTTGTACAGGAAAAAGGGTTTTGAAGATTTGAAGATCATAAGATCTATCATTAGAATACCCACCATTCGCTTTGACGCATGCACGCATTTTTTTCCGTGACTATTCAGCGAGTTTTCTGAAATGCATATCAATCGATTTCAGATCAAATTAAGTTGAAAGATAAAGACAGCGAGAACGACAATATTTTTTGTTGGGAACACCCCAATGACAAAAAAATCGTCGACGATGTCATGCGCGATATCGTTGTCGTTTCATTGGGTACATCAAAAACCGTTATCTTTTTTTTTGTCGTACTATTGGGGACTTAGTGTTAAATTCCAAAAACAAGATTTCAAAAATAAATTTTATTTTCAAGTAGAATCTTTGAACTTTCCTGCTTCAATAATAGTGTATAAATTTTTTCAGATGAAACTGTCTGTAATTATCCAGTTTCATGTGCTGAAACAGTTGCAGAGCCTTCACATAACCAGCCGTATTCACAGGTTCCTCTTTGCCCTCCCATCTCCATCCGAGTAGCTCCTTCCCTAGATGAAACCACAACCACACCAACCAGCAGCAGCAGTCGACTGTCTCAAGCCAGTCCACTGACCTACTACACTTCTCCCCCAGTCCAAAGAAAGGAGGTCAAACAATGTGTGGTTTTCGCTCCCCCCACCCCTTCCATCTCCTCTCCCATGCCAGTGCTGTCACAACCACCTCCAGACAGTGAATCCTCCCCAGAATTCCTGGTAGAAATGGATGCCACCTCTGCCAGCACCCCTTCTCGTGTGGGCAGATCCCCCATGAAAAGGCCTAGATGCATCCAGCCCTTTGGTTCTAGCCGCAAAACTTTTTTTACCCCGCAAGAGCAGGTTCTGAGGCAAAGGGTGCTTAACATGCTGAAGCCCCACAGCAAAGAAATCAGTAATGTGGAAAGCACTTCGGCCAAAAGGAGGTGTCAAAAGAGCCAAACAGATCAACAACCCTCTGCAAAAACACCTTTAGTGATTCCCAAACAATCTGCGACTCATGGTCAATCTACTTTAAAATCAAGTGATTTGTTTTTTTTATACAGTCGGCCTTTGTTAAGCCGGCCCTGTGTGGCTTTAAAATTTTCAAAAATCATCTTGGTAGCCATCCTGGTTTCGAAAGGGGGATCAAGGTGATTTTCGATAGTTTCAGAAATGCACAAATTATCCAAGCAACCTATTTTTTTCTCGTGGCCTTTATCATTTTAATGGAATGAACTAAAGGAAAAGAGGTTTTCCGATGGAATACCAGAGCGCGACTCAGGATCAGAATTTTGAGCTTGCGGAACTGGCACCGTCCCCTTTTATGGCCAATAGCAACTGCGAATTCTCTTTCCTCCTTTCAAGCATAACTTATGGTAGATAAGTGGTCTGCACGGGGATTTTAATTGAAATTTTAGTGATTTACATGGTTAAATATAGTTAACCTGCAACCATGCTAATTATATGTTTTAATTTCAGTGTATTCCACAACCTATCGTTCAAAAGAGGAGTTCTCAAGTGTGTCTCCGTGTAAAAACCGAGTGCAACAGCCGGATGGATTCATCTCTCCTTCGGTGGTTAGTCTAAGTGATTCCTCCAACCCTCACCTTGAGTCCAGCAGTGAGGAGAGTGTGACTGTGCTGCTTGAACAACCGACACCCAAAAGAAACGTGGTGCATGGGAAAAGAAATGCTAGAAGAATGGTTGTGTCCAGAAGAAAGGAAGAACTGAAAAAGAAGTTAGATAAAAATTCCTCTGGAGAGAGTTCTGACGTGAGTAGCTAATACATATGCATGTAAATTAACTCTCGTGCGATATACCGCCATTAAAACGACTTCTGGGTGACGTAGATGTTTTTAGGCCAGTTTTGACGTGGAGTCTCAATAAACGTATCGGAATTTGACAATTTTTTAAAATGCGCAAATAATTAGAGGAAATACGGTAACAATTTAGCACTTATTTTAGGATCTTGAGGAAGAGCAGGAGTCTCCCGTGAACAAAATTAAAAAAGAGAACCTTCTCAGCGGCAATTTAATTGAGCTGGTGCGCACTCGTCCTCTACTTTATGACCGCAAACACGCTGATTTCTATTCCAAAGAAGCAAGGAGAAGGACATACGAACAACTGGGTGAACTCATGCAAATCCAGGGTGAGTACAGTCATGTGAAGATATAGCCCAATTGAAATTATATATTTTTTATTAAAACAGACATACTCAAAAAATATCGAAGTTTGTGGCCAAAATACTAAAAATTGTGTCTTATAAACAGACGAACACGCAAAATTACAAAAAGAAAAAAATTTAGGCTGGGTTGTGTGCAAAAGATGGCGGAAAGAAATCAAAGACCTTGAGCTTCTCATAGATGAGCGTGCAAGTCGTCAAGTACTAAAGAAAACGGGTCTTTTCCGCAACATGGAGTGGTACATTCCACATGCTCACTTCGAGAAAGATATTATCATGGAAGGTGGGTTTTCAACACTCTGTATTTCCACTAAGATAGGTGGATACATTTAAAAGAATGATGCCGGAATTACTAATTTTGAATGTTTTAAAAGACGCTCGAAAACCTTTTTTTGATTTGTGACCAAACAATATTCGAAAAAAAATTTGACTTGGGGGCCAAGGCAGAACAAGTTTGGTAGTTACCTGGACCCTCTATTTAGTGGTATGCAAAAATCAGTCACATTTCAAAAAAGACAACAGTATATGTATTCAACGGCCAGAGCAAGAGACATTTTCATAACAGAGTCGATCAAAGAACATTTAATAACGAGTCGGATATCCATTTTGCTTAATAACATCATGTCATATTTTTGGCATCGATTGGATAAGCTTCATCGCGGTCTCCCTCGTGATCTAATTCCATTCATCCTCGGAAACACCCATCATTTGCACCAGAAAAAGAAGGGATGCCAGTCTTGATGCTTCGGATCGTTGTATCTTTGAAATATTTAATTATCTGGTATATTTTCATTGGCCTAGTCGATCATATTGGTATTGAGCGATTCCTTGTAGGCGATCCCAGTCATGATTCCCTCAAAATAAACGATTGGTCCAACTCTTAGGCTCGAGAGGCATCCGCACACTATGAGACTTCCACCTGTCGGCTTCCGATATCAGTGGTAATCACGCTTGCCACTTGCACGCCTCAAATTTTTTGTCCTCGAAATTAAAAAAAAATGTGTTATCTATTGTGCTGCTTTTGTCTATTGCTCTCGCTATAGTTACGTAGTCATCTGTTATTAAAAAGATAAAAGATCATAATTGGGTTAGGAACGGGCTTTATTTTGTTGAGACTAGAAGATCCGGGACCTTCGACACTTATCTGGTAACACAAATCGCAAAGGCAATGAAATGAGTAGTCCGGCTAGATTTGTCCCAGCTGGATTTTGTCACCAACCTCCTTGGGAGGCTAAGGTATAAAAATGGACATGATTCTTGCAGTTTTAAATGTAACTTCAGATGAAATATTTGACGCTGATTTCGTTGCCGAAAATGAAGCTCTTAGTTCTGGAAACCATTTACCAGTGGAGAAGCCTAGAAATGGATGTGATGAAGGTCCCTGTTCTTCTTCTAGCTGCATCCCACTAACAACCACACACAAAGAAGATTTGAATAGTGTTTGTAGCCGGGTAAGTTTTGTCTATATTGATTGCCCCTTCATTAAAAATCTTGCTTTGGTTCATGTTTTTTGATGGCCATGTATATTAATGGGTTAAAACCAAATGGATGGAAGTGGAGCCCGTTTATCGCTTATTTTTGCAGTCACTCTCGTCGGACGACTCGAAAGCTTTTTCGCCAAGTGAGATTGAGGTGTTGGACTCCTCAAGTGCGGTTGGCACTAGTGTAACTACTTCTCTGCAAACCATGAAAAACAAGAAGAAGGGAAAGGTGATAAAAGAAATTAAGAGAGTGCTCTTCATGCCATACTTAGAGCCTGATGACAGCTATTAGTTTTAAACCTTTATAAAAGCAACCTGCTTTCTGTATAAGTGTAAAGCTTCTATGTTTTCGTTCTTGCATTTGTATTATAAATAAAATTTTATATAGCCTTGTGAAGTCCTATTTTTTTCGCTTCTAGTGAAAAATTTTAGCATTTTACAGCCAAGTTCTTCCTCTAATCTATAATATTCCATCAATAAATTTTATTGGACGTATAAACTCACCACCAACAAATGATGAACGCAGTCTTCTACCCAATATTCTTCCTTTGCAGTGCGTTTCGTGTTTAAAAAAAAACGTTTAAAAAACGTGTTTTCAAGCACTTTTGCATGGTACCTTTTTTTCCTTGTATCACATATACTTCTTTTTGCATCACATAGACTTATTTCTGCATCAGATGTGCTTTTCAAGGGGTAGATTATCTAAAGAAGATTATGGTTATTTCCGGGGTGTCTGTGACCAGAGTCATACAGAATTGGTTGCAAATTTGGATTTGTTTACATTACAATTTTAAGCTTTACTGATGTTTCGGTTTTTCTTGTGAAGAACCTGAGGTAACCAACCTTATATTAGGGAATTCTTTTCGGTTAAGAGCTGGACAAAAAGAGTCTTTAGATGCATTTATGATCAAGAGTCTTGCTTGGGTTAATCTCGCAGGTAAGTCTGTGCGCGCATCTCTAGCCCTTCAAGCCTCCTACGCCTCCTCCGGGGGCTTGGAGGCTGAGGATTGAGAGGCGCACACATACATACCTGAGACATAAACCACTAGAATGTGATGCAAAAACAGATCTGATACAAGAAAAAGTATATCTATGTCCTGACAAATAGTTACTCGAAAGAAGCTCTTTGATATTTTCCCCATTAAAGACTTGCTTTTAGATGTTGTGGTCTGTATCAATGTGGTTGAATGCTTTACTTCTAAGTGCTTGCTTGCTTAATGTGTCTTTTTTGGAAGCGACTCATCCTGTGTAAGCTTCATGAACTTCTCTTGCTTTGCTGCAACTTCAGTCAAACCTCGATAACTTGGCACTCCAAGGGATCGCGTTCTGAGTGCCAAATTATCAAGGATGCCGGATTAACGAGAAGTGACTGTGCTTCATTTAGTGAGCTGAAGGTGTCGTCTTCTGGCGGTACAAGTGGCCCTATCGATATCGATGTCGAAGAGCGGAATATTGACTTCACCATGATCAATCCAACAGGCTGTCTCAGTGACGAATATGGACCTGCTATCAACGCGTAAGTTCTATCGCTTAAATTCGCTTGTTTAAAGCTTTTTGCAGTGTTCGCTTCAAATACAGTGACTGTAGCGTGGATTTCAAGTGGTCAAGTACTCAACTATTCTGTGGAGGTATTTTTTTTGAGAATTTTAAGCGTGTTATATTCATCAAGTCGATTTATATGGTTTTGTGGCGCACGGCAATGAAGATGTCGACGTTGCTATTGACCTAAGAAATAATATCATCAGTTTTACTTATCAGGATGGTTCGCTGGCCAATATTACGAAGAATGCAAAAGCAATTGGAAGCAATGATCAACTCTCGTGTCCACTGAAATACAATGTGGATGCGAATGGCAAGGTGGTGAATGTTTCTGCAAGTGGCTCTCCTAAGTGTGAAATCAAAATCAAATTTGTATGCTATTTTTTTATTTGGCTGAGATTATCTTATTATTTTTAGAAGAATTCCCTCTACATTCCTCCTACAATTTCTATGACTAAACAGAGCAACATCGCTGAGACATCTTTATTCGTTTGGTTAAATAGTGGCAGTAATCGAATTTGGCTTTTTTTGGGAATAATTGGTTTTGGAACTATTATGTCAGTCTCTAGTTTTTTTTCAAATTCTTCATTTATCAAAACTTTTAAGCCTTGTGCCGCTCGTCATACTCTCTGTTTGGTGCTGCAAGCAGTTGGAGCAGAAGAGACAGGTAAAAGCAGCAATGAAGGGAAGTGAACGAGCCCATGCGAAGTCAGTAGACGCCTATCTTCCAGAACAAGAAAAAACACCTGCGCTAGGAGAAATCGCAATGGAGGAAAGACTTGAACAAAAAATGGACGAAAATGAACTATTATACTCGTGAAAATTGTTGTGTGTGTCAAATTGGTAATTTCTTTCTTTCCAAGTGGCAGTGTTTGATGGGTCTGGCGAGATAATATTATCCATTCTCGTTCAAATATATGTCAAAAAAAAAAAGAATTTTGTCCATTTGACGGCCATGTGTCAGTTTTAGTAGGTTTGGCTGTATTTGGCATTCGATTTCAATCTTTAAGCTTTTTAGAGATCCTGACCCTTGTTGGATGATAATCTGCGCCGGCTCTAATTCTGTCAGTATTTTTTTCTAAGTTGCGTGCTAAGGTGCATAGACGTTTCACGAAAATTTGCAAATGCGAATTACAGCATTCTAAAGAATGTTTGACAAGGAGAAACACCAAAACTTATAAATTTCCTTTTAAGACAAACTTCCACCGACATTCAAAACAAATTTCTTTGAATACATACTTCAGACAAAATTGACAACAAACTCCTTTCAATACAAACTTTAAAAAAAATTAAAAACCATCTCAAACTGGCCATTTACCAAAATATTCAACAGAGAAAGAAGTCAATTTAAAAAGCATTGCTCGAAGAATAAGAAGATTGCGAAAAAACAATCCGGAGCGCAAGATGGTCACCAGGCACCTTTTGCACTTTTAAAATCCCCGTTTGTCCTGTCAGGAATCAGTCAAAATAAATTGAAAATTATGCCGAAATGATTTTCTTTTCACTAATTTTCACTGTTTTTATTTTAAATTCTATTTTCTAAATTTTTTTATTTGTAAAAGCCTTTTATCTCAATCTTGATACGTTTGATGATATGGAAAATAGTTTTCAAAGATTATATAGCAATTTTGTTAAGAAAAATAATATTTTTTCTCTCTCCTTTTATTTTTCTTTTACTTTTTATTGATTTCTTTAGTTGTAAAACTAAAAGAGGGAAATAACGTGGTATGCACGCCACTGTCTTCTTAGCTGTTACAGTCTTGTTATATAATTAAGGGACTCCAAATTGCAAATGTTCTATTAAATGTTGAACACAAAAGAAGATATGATAAAAACAGAAATAATATTTTTTAGATTTCTTCCTTCTGCATATTGTTAACTTAACCTTTAATTTAACTAACGGTTTTTATTTTTAGATAGTAACAGAGTTTTGAAACGGTTTTTACAACAGCAGAAGATTTATTCAAAATGCCAACTGATCCCGTCAAAGACTTTGTAAAGGTAGTTTTTTCATTAAAAAAAAACTTTCGAAAAAATTTCGAAGCCATATAAAAAGAGCATTTTGTGAGACGCAAGCAGAAAACTGTTTCTGTAGCGAGGAGATGACTATTTTAAGTAAATAAAGGCTTTTTGGATATAAAAAGGTACGAGACCCAAAGAGGTATATTTCTTTTAACTATTCTGTTTGCAGCATAGTTTCAAAAAATATATCCTAAAGTTACACTTACAGTTAAACTTCGTTAATTCGCCACCCTCATTTCAGCCTTTTCCCGTAAGCTAGAGCATATCCGTACACAGATACCACTCCTGGTAAAAAAAGTAATAAAAATTAAAAATAGGGTGTTTAGGTACCCTCTAGAGTTGACTAAGAATTTTTAACAATTTTTTGTTTGCCTTGGTCGCCCGAAGCCAAACCAAATCAAATTTTACTGATAATTTTTTCAAAAGTAATCTACCCAATAGTTTTTCGTAGGTTAAGAAGACAGCCAGCATTTTTAACCAAAAACTTTAGGGCTATGGTCCCTTGGGGTGGCAGTTAACAAAGTTTAACTGCATGATAAAAACTTTTTACACAAAAATGTGTATGGCCGTTTTTTTTTATCAAAATCTGCAAATTAAATGCCATTTTTGTCAGAAGTTGTGTGATAATGGCACCACAGTTGTGGAGACCATGGAAAAAGCAGTCGAAAAGTTTGGTGATAAAGCACCTTCCATGAACACCATCTACATGTGGCGCAGAAAATCTCGTGGTGGCGATGTAAATTTTGTTTTGCTAAGCCATTTCTTAATTTACTGCTGTAAGATTATTTTAGGGTGAACGATCCCCTTATCACCACAATTACTCGCAGATCAAGAAGCAGCGGAGATATTGTGAGCTGTGCAACAAAGAAGTAAGCTCACACCTCTATCTTGAGTTCCACTTAATCAACACCCACAATGTGTTTATGGGCGAGAATAAGAGGGTTTTCCAGTACATGGAGAATATGGCGCCAGAAGAGTTAAAACTTTGTGTTTTCAAGTGAGTCTTTTTGAGGATTTTACAAAGTCTAAATCTTGGAAAAAAAGTTTGACCAGATCTCGACGAGTTTGAATTCAGGAGAAAATTTTAGTAACACGGGTGAATTTCCAAAAACTTGTGTTGGCTGGTGGCAGAAAACCAAATTTTTTTCAAAATTATTACTGGTTGACCTTGCTGAGATTTTAGATGCGACATTTGTGAAGTGGAGTCGCATTCATTGGAGGCTCTTCGCAAACACAAGCTAGATGAACATCGACAACGCATGAAGATTCCTCGTAGGTTTGGCAGTTTGCGTATACTCGACTCTTCCCAACCCGCGAAACCTTCTACCGCATCTGATAATGCAGACAACAGTTTAATGCTCAACTTTATGGACGACAATTGGGATGAGGAGCTGGGGGACGAGCCTATTATGACTATCATGCAAGATGGGCGAATTGAGATGGATGATGGCCTGGTCAGAGAGAGTAGAGTGGATCAAGTTTGGCTTTTTCATGCGTTTATTTTATGAAGGTCAAGAAATACATTTAACTATGGGTCCATAGTTAATTATGGAGACATAGTTATCACTAGTCCAAATACCATATATTTTCAGTTAATATTACCCCCTCGTCATGAAGGTCGGTGGTTAGACATTTTTCACGGCTCCACCACTTTATAACCGGTACTGACATCATACTCAAAAATATAGCTGGCATTTAGAGCTATATTTTTTGGTGTGATGTCGATAACGAATTGCAGAGTGGTTGAGCTGTGAAAAATCTATAACCACCGACCATCATGACGAGGTGGGAGGGTGTGGTACTAATAGAAAATATTCGGCAACTACACAAACACAGATAATTTTCAGAAACAACCCTTTGGTGAACAAACCGAACTGCGTTCGATTAAAAAAGAAGAAAATGAACACGAAAAAGTGAGTTTATCAATTATTTTGAGATTTGCCAAAAATTATTTTTCATCCAGAACTTGCTTTCTCCCAGCACTTCAGAACACCAAGAGAGAACACGCTCTAGCACTCTCCATCGACTCAGCCAAATGTCTTCTTCATGTGTAGGGAAGAGAAAGAAGAGTCGCGGGCGACCTCCAACTCGTGCCAAATGCCAATTTTGTGGACAAGTCATGAGCACTATGGCGATTCTAAACGTACACTTAATGGAGCAGCACTACAATGATTTTGCTGGAGTGCTCGACAATAATGCCAAAAACGCTCCATCGGCCACTCAATTTCTTCTTGATGAAATAACTAGAGGTGTGTTGCACTATCATTAGTAAATAAAAAAAGTGTTTAGAGGAAGCTCCCAGCCAAGCAACTATTTCTCGAGCAGAAGTGCCAGTGCAAATCCAACTAGAGCCACAGA
This sequence comes from Subanguina moxae, assembly GCA_000981365.1. NCBI lineage: Eukaryota > Metazoa > Nematoda > Chromadorea > Rhabditida > Anguinidae > Subanguina > Subanguina moxae. The sequence continues at coordinate 32,818 of BBSZ01014443.1, forward strand.
AGGAGAGTGAAACCAACCAAAAATTTGCTTCCGAACATGATGATTCTACACTATTCGCTGTTTCTGTTGCAGCTTCTCTTCGCTTGATGGAACTACCCGCAAGGGAGTATGCCAAGATGAGGATCCAACAAGTGCTCTATAAATGTGGATATGCCAAGAAGGGTGTTTTACGTGAAGATGATGCTGTTCACTCACCTGAGGAGATTAGTCTCTAAGTCTCTTTACTCACTGTACCTGCAATAAACATCTCAGTAAAATTTTTCATCGCTTTGACCAGTGTCTTTTTATGTTGTCCGAACCAGTATTTGGTGGACCTTTGAAAAGCAAACGATTTTGATGCTGAGACACTTAGTGAGATGGATTAATCTGGATTTTTATGGGCACAAACTTATGATTTCCATAAATTGGGTTGGTTTGAAATCCAAATTTCGTATCAAATTTCATCCTCCTTATAGCTTTAAGCACTGTGAGGTTGCAGTTGCCCAGAGGCTTTTCCTCTAAAATGTTACTTTAAACAGAAATAAAACCGTTGGCGTTTTGCCCTTTTCGAATAATTTTAACAAATGTGACTTTTTTGTCGAAGAACTTTGCCCTATCTATCTGCCACTCTCCCCACTTTTTCGTTTGCGACGAATCTGTCCGTAGTTCGGAAATTTTTTATTGCTCTTCCTCTGCAATCTTTTTACTGCTCTTCATATGTTGAATTTCATCAAACATCACAACAACTTTCGCCTGAATTCAGTGTTTGGGATGTATTATTCAGATATTTTTGCTAAATGTCGACGCCACCGGGCGAGACAATCCCTTATTTCTTCGGGCCGGAAGCAAACGCAGCAAGAAATGTAGCAGAATTTTTGTGGAAAGGCGCTAATTGTCAGCAAGAAAATGAATCGACTTTAGGTGGCAATAGTCCTCTTCAGGTTAGCTTTTCTTATTGTAATTACGGATATGAGTTGGCTCTTTGTAGGGTGGGAAATATTTTTCTTTTTCGCATTTGAAGCATTACTTTGCGGTTGATACAAATTACGTTGGGCGAAAAATCTTGCTAATTCTGTTTCCATTTCTTCCACGGGTATGTTTCATTTCAGTTTTGCTAAAAAAATAGTTGTTCGTTTTCAGGACTGGGCGGCAAAATACGGTCAAAGTGGTGAATCGCTTCCTCCATCTCAGGATTTGAATGCTCCAGACTTGTACATTCCTCTGATGGCTTTTATCAGTTATGTCCTTGCTGCTGGTATTGTCCTAGGAATAGAACATAAGTGAAATTTTTGTTTGCCAAATCATTAGTGAATCATCTTTCACTTTTAGGTTTTCACCTGAAAAGCTGGGTGTTCTTACAATGAATGCACTCTTCTATCTAATACTGGAAAACGCCGTGATTTTTGGTGCTAAGTATCTTTTGAATGTGTCTCAGAGTCTGAATATCTGGCAGTCGTTGGCGTATAGTAGCTACAAATTTGTCGGGTGAAATATTTTTTATTGGAATATCTTTTATTTCTTCGTTTTACGCCAATCTTATCGTCTTGCAGCGTAGTATTTTGCCTTATTCTATACTTCATTGGAGGTACGGGAGCGCTTAATACAGCTTTAATATATACGATCTTTGCCACGGTCTTCTTTCTGGTTAGCTAATTGTGTGCGCTGTAAAACTGCAAGTTATATTTTTAGCTGAGATCAATGAAATTGTTCATTTTGGATATGGGTTATGAACTGGGTCGAGCTGGACGTAAGCGCAAAATATCTCTTTTGTTCTCTGTGGTAGTTTTTCAATCAGTAATCATGTGGCTTTTGACAGCTAGAATTGGTTGATTGCCACTCGACACTTTATAATTCGTGATGATGTGTGTCTGAAATAAACTTTTTCCATTTTTGTGCTGATGTAACTGGTATCAGTATCGGCTTACAAAATATTTTTTCATAAATTTTCATTACCATGAATTTGGGTTTTTTCGTCTTACTAGGTTCATTTAGTCCAAGAAATCAAAGCATACCAGCAATGGTTCAGGAACATGGTGGTGAGCCTCATGATTCTATGTGCATTTTGCCGATGATAGTTTTTATGGCTGGAAGTGTGGCTATTTGGCTCCTTTACTTAAAATCTCAGACGGCCAGATATTACATTCGGGTCTCCGCCTTATACACAACTGTCTTCTTGGCTGGATTTTTCTCAATTTTTGGAGCTATCCCGACCTACTTCTACAATGGGGTATTTTCGATCTATTCTCTAGCATTTTAAAGTTTGATCATAGTTTTTTAGGGGGCGATGGTTGCAATGTCTTGCCTGAGATTGTTCTGCTCTTTTTGGCTCGATGTCGATGTTGAAGTCCGTGGAAGTGAAAAAATTTCTGCTGCCAGTGGTCCGGATAACAAGCCTTTGCTTTTAATATCCAACCATCAGGTGTTTTTTTATTACAAAAGAAGACATAAATGTTGCCTTAGCTTAAGCATAGGCCGAAGTTCAAACCGAAAGTATTTCGACCTATATTTTCCGTAGTTTTGGTTGGTCATTGAAGTTAAAAATGCGGTCTAGTTTTTCAGAGCTCTATTGATGTTTTTGTTATGTCTCAGTTCTGGCCTACGAAATGTGTTGCTATGCTCAAAAATTCGTTGAAGTACATTCCTTTTTTCAACATATCTGCCATTCTGGTATTATTTTTTATTTATCGTTCTCATGGGGAGTTTGCGGTTTTCAGTGCAACTCGATATTCGTCAACCGTTTTAGCAAAGAAAGTGCTCAGAAGACTGTCTCGGATGCCGTTGACTTATTGCACAAGAAGCGGCTGAAGTTATACGTATGTGTGCTTTTCGGACGTATAAGATTACTATAAATTTCTTTTTGTAGGTCTTTCCCGAAGGTACAAGGCATCATGGTCATGGCATGTTGGAGTTTAAGAAAGGAGCCTTCAATATTGCAGTCCAAGCTCAGATCGACATCGTGCCTATTGCTATCTCTGATTTTCGATCGTTTTATTCAAAGACCGGCAAATACTTTCACAATAATGGCAAGATTATCGTGCAAATATTGGATCCTGTTTCTACCAAAGGAGTGAGTCTTTTAAGACCGTTATATGTACTAGATTAATGTGGGGTTGTATGGAGGGAAATTTCCGTAAAAGTAAAATACGTTACACAGTATTTTACTAAAAATCTATATCCCGAGTAGAGTTATACACCATTTTAATGTGTTTTTCATTCAGTTAACGGCCGACGACGTCCCGAACTTGTGCAAAAAGATTCGAGAGGACATGATTAGGGTCTATGACAAAATTAGCATCGAAGCAGAACGGAAGTATTGGACTGTCAATTCTCAATTGGACAGCGAAAAGAAACAGCATTAGAATGTTAATGTCCAGACTTTATTCATTTTCACTTGTAAGACAAAGTTCCTGTTTCGCATTTGATCGTTGTAGGTTCTTAATAGATACCGTTGGTTTGTAATGACTCATTGATGAAACAAATGCGAGTATATTATTTGTAATTTTAATGGAGAAATAAATGATGTTGTGTGGTCGTTTTGTAGCATTTGGCTTCATGCATTGCCTTTGACTTGCGAGGCTACTGGTGATGAGCATCTAAGTAGCTGACATTTCTTTTATTTTCAGCATTTTTTACGGTAAAACAGAGAGACCATAATTGTCAAAAACTGTTTTCTAGCATGTCGGCACGGATGTAAATTTTTTTTATGATGCTATTTTTCAGTGAGCAATGGGAAGGACATGGATTGGAAGAAAAAAATTTAAGAGACTTCGGGTCAAAGGTGTAAACGAGCGGGCGAGGAACAATGTAGTAAATGACCATAATAAACGAGTCGAAGATGTCAACTACGCCTACGATTACATCGAACGTCGAGAGCAAACAGGTTACTTTTTTTGCAAATTTCTACCTCGTAAAGTTAACCCTGCGGGTCTTCATTGATTTTAGGTTTTTTTCTTTCTAGACAGATGTGAGTTTTGTGTCTCTATCTGTAGCAACAACCGCGACTTTAATTTGCCATCCCCTTCCTTGCTGCGAGTTTTGTACGACTCGAAAGCGTTTCTGGAGACAAATTTCGTAAAAGGCAATAAACAGCAAAATCGCTGCGTGTTGTGCAGGTTCCAAAACTTGTCTCCGAAAACGCTTTCAATTGTATAAAATCACAGGGAGAAAATGGAAGCCTTATTTTTAGCTATAGGTACAGATACAAAAAAATATCTGTTTACGTAAAAAAATGGGAACTGTTAGATACCCTGTAGGCCATTTTACCATTCACAGTTCTAATCTGATATTGGTGTGAAATTATCGCGTACTGTGTTTTTTGCAGACTGCAAAGTCGGCGATGAAGTGCACATGTTAGCTGGTATTTACTCGGCACATATGCTTAATTATTCAAAGCCATCGGAGCCAGAAGTAGAAGATTTGAGTGAGCAGACTGAGAGAGCAATGCTTCGACTACCAGAAGACGGAGGAATATTCGTAGATGGAATTCCATTTCATCATTATGTGCTGTCACCGCTGAAGGAAAAGCATATTAGAAGGCTGAAGCAAAATGGTATCTTTTTTTCTGATCTCGTTGTTGTCGTTTATTATTCGGTTGTGGTTGGAATAATTTTTTTTTTAGGAATACAAATTAATCGGAGAAAATTTTCACACCAAGAGGACCGTCTCATTCTTAAAAATTGGGAAACTTTTGCGAAATATCATGGACTTCCAATGGAAGAAGCATCATTATACGTCAGTGCCGCCACCACGACAGAGGCGATGGAAGAGCACAGAGAACGCATTAGATTCTGCCGAATAAATCGATTCCGACCGTGGATGTGTATGTATATTCCGGTTTTATTAGCCATTAACGACGGTACGTGTTTAGGCATGAGACTATTGGATAGGACATGCGTGCAAGTATTCCGGAGATGCTACATTCTCTTCCACTGCGCTAATCAGTCGTTGGGGGATACCAGGTTTTTTTGTTTAAGCATTTTTTGGCCAAAAAATCCTTTGCTTTACAACTTTCAGACCGTGGAAAAAGGAGGATGACAAAGCCTTAATAGAAATGGTTGAAACGGATAGCAAAGGGTTTGAAGAAATTGGCATAGAACTGAAGCGAACAAGATTTTCGTGCAGAAGCAGGTACAAAAAGTTGAAGGTTTCAGAAGAGAATGTTAGCCATGAAGAATGGGAACCAATTGAAATTGCCAAGTTATACAGTAAGTTATATAATTTCGTGAGAAGTTTGCGAGCCGCCTCTTGCTTAGCTTTTTAATTAATATTTTTTAGAGTTTTTGTGCGACAATATGTCGAGACATCCGTTGCTGGTTGCTACTATTCCGCGATACGAACACTACGAAGAACAACTGCAGTGGGATAGTGAAGAATTGGCTTTTCTTCGAAGATCTATTCGCCAACGTCAGGAGAAATGGTAAAGGCGCTAAAAATTTTTGGATGACTTCTGTTAGCTAGGTTATGACCGCATTTTTAGGGAGGAGCTTAAACGTAAATTTTGTGAAGCAAAAGAACGCCTGAAGACGGATTTCATCAAGGAAGTCGAAAGGGCTGTTATTCCTGACTCAATCCGGCTGCTTGCGAATGTTGGGATAAAAAAAAGAACAATAAAGATTAGTGCTACGCAAATTGCTGATTGCATCGATGCATTGCTATCCCAACAACCAGATGTGATGCAGATGCGCCACTTCAACAAGGAAATGTTTTCTACGGGGTAAGAGTAATTCAAATGTTGAACTTTAAACTGTGCTGAAAGTTTATTATTATTATTTTTTATCATTTTTGGCTAGCTACTATGGAGTTTGCTAATTTACTCTCTGAAGTGAAGGATCCAGCAAAAAGAGTTCTGCGCCGAATCAGTTACATACTTTTTGCTTGCCGTTTCACTGGGGTATTTGACGTCCTTCCGCTTGACCAAGACGATATTAGAGGTGTCTTTTTAGTATAGAGTCTCTTTTTCAACCGTAAGTTTTTAGTAAAGCTACAAATCGTTGCAAAAGTTCTCCGAAAGGAGGAAAAATTCAAAATTAAGAAGCGGGTTTTGAGAAAGCACGTCCGAAGGTTTATTCGTCGCAATGGTTGGACTCCAAGAAAGAAAATTGTGTTTGTCGACACTTCGGTTAAAGAATGAACACATTTTATGTTTATTGTAGTTTTTTGCTCAATAAATGTTATTAAGTGGTGATTTTCGAGTGACCATATTTTTTAGTGTGGTTTTTGTTAAAGAAGCGACTTGTGTTATTTAGAATGTTTTATTTAGAACCCAGAAAAAAAATGTATAGTCAAATCCTGATGCGATGTAATCCTCAGATTTAGAGGGAAATTTGCTTCCACAAATCTTTAACGGAAGCACCACCTGAAAATAGGTTTGAAATCATTTTATGATTTTAAATGAAACTTGGTATTGAGTTGTAATAAAATTGGACTCTACTGGATCATAAACTTCCAAAAAGTTTATGCATTGAATCACTGCTACAATCGAACCCCGCTATAACGGAATTCAAGGGACCGAAAAAAAATTCCGTTATAGCGGCATTTCCGCAGCGGGATCTCCAAGTTACATCTACTAATCTTTGTAAAGCCAGCCAGTTCTGCATCTTAATATTGCTTTTAAAATTTGCACTTGGCATTGTGAATGCAAGGAAATACAAATCTATCTTCAAAAATTTTGTTCTGTAAGTGTAATTTTGGTCGGCTCGAGGCCCCAACCCGTCCCGAGCCGATCTTTTTTTTTTTGGAGGGG